>PVKU01002062.1:0-28741 GCA_004027475.1 Anoura caudifer
TTTTTTTTAAAGAGGTAAATTTTGTTAATTAACATAGCTATATTTTTACAAAAGGCTCTGCTGAGCCAAAGGTTTGGAAATACATTTATCTTACGGAATTCTTGGATTTTAGAGGTTGGAATGAGCATGCAAACCATAAAATTGATAGAGAGATGGTAACAAGACAGGAGAGTCCTATCCATGGGGTCCCCAGAGAACTAAGGCCAGGGTCCAGGGGACTGGACTCCTGGTGAATATGTGAGGCAAACTACAACCCTGGTGCTGGAATCGTGGGCATTAGTGGGAGGCAGAGTTTTGGCTCCATATGAGGATGACTTTTTAAAAAAATATATATTTTATTGATTATGCTATTACAGTTGTCCCATTCCCCCCTTCACTCCCCTCTACCCTGCACACCCCCTCCCACCCACATTCCCCTCTTTAGTTCATGTCCATGTGTCATAAGTTCTTTAGCTTCTACACTTCCCATGCTATTCTTGCCCTCCCCCTGTCTATTTTCTACCTACCATCTATGCTACTTGTTCTATGTACCTTGTCCCCCTCTCTCCTCCTCCCACTCCCCTGTTGCTAACCCTCCATGTGATCTCCATTTCTGTGTTTCTGCTCCTGTTCTTGTTGTTTGCTTAGTTTGCTTTTGTTTTAGGTGTGGTTGTTAATGTCTGTGAGTTTGCTGTCTTTTTACTGTCATATTTTTTATCTTCTTTTTATCAGATAAGTTCCTTTAACATTTCATATAATAAGGACTTGGTGATGATGAACTCCTTTAACTTGGCCTTATCTGAGAAGCACTTTATCTGCCCTTCCATTCTAAATGAAAGCTTTGCTGGATAGAGCAATCTTGGATGTAGGTCCTTGCTTTTCATGACTTGGAATACTTCTTTCCAGCCCCTTCTTGCCTGCAAGGTCTCTTTTGAGAAATCAGCTGACAGTCTGATGGGAACTCCTTTGCAGGTAACTGTCTCCTTTTCTCTTGCTGCTTCTAGAATTCTCTCCTTCATTTTAACCTTGGGTAATGTAATTATGATGTGCCTTGGTGTGTTCCTCCTTGGGTCCAACATCTTTGGGACTCTGAGCTTCCTGGACTTCCTGCAAGTCTATTTCTTTTGCCAGATTGGGGAAGTTCTTTACTATTTGTTCAAATAACTTTCCCACCTTTTGCTCTTCCTCTTCTCCTTCTGGTACCCCTATAATTTGGATGTTGGAATGTTTAAAGATGTCCTGGAGGTTCCTAAGCCTCTCCTCATTTTTTTGAATTCTTCTTTCTTCATTCTTTTTTGGTTGGATGTTTCTTTCTTCCTTCTGGTCCACCCCGTTGATTTGAGTCCCAGTTTCCTTCCCATCACTATTGGTTCCCTGTGCATTTTCCTTCATTTCACTTAGTGTAACCTTCATTTTTTCATCTAACTTGCAATCAAATTCAACCAATTCTGTGGGCATCCTGATTACCAGTGTTTTGAACTGTGGGTCTGATAAGTTGGTTATCTCTTCATCGCTTAGTTGTATTTTTTCTGGAGCTTTGATTTGGTCTTTTGTTTGGGCCATTTTTTTTTTTTTTTTGTCTTGATGCCCCTGTTAGGTAGTTCGGGGCAGAGCCTTAGGTATTCACCAGGGTGGGGCAACCCACCGTAGCTGTGTTGTGACACAGTATGTGGGGGGAGGGGTCCGAGAGGGAACAATGGTGCTTGCTCCACTCTCTGACGGATTTCAATCACTTCCCCTACTTCCCACAAGCAAATTGGGCCCTTTTGGTGCTGATTCCTTGTGGGCAGGCCTGTGCACATTCTAGGACCCTGTGGGTCTCTCCAATGAACTCTCCTGTGAGGCTGGAAATTCTTCCCACTGCCTCAACCCCCACAGGTGTTTCCAATCAGTGGTTTGAGCCTTTATTCCCCCATGCTGGAGCCCTGGGCTGCGCAGTCCGTTCCACTCACCAGTTGTTTCTCCCAGTTTATCTGCGTGTGAAAGCGGGACTGCCCAGTCCGCAGTCCATCATCTCACCAGGTCCGCTAGCTGCTGCCTTGCCCGCCTCAGTCCTTAGCTGCTGTCTTGCTGCTAGTCCTCTCCACCAAGCTGCCTGTCTCCACCCCTCCTACCTGTCTGGATGAATGTGTCTTCTTTAACTCCTTGGTTGTCAGACTTCCATATAGTTAGGTTTTTCTGTCAGTTCTGGTTGTTTTTTGTTTTTAAATTGTTGTTGTCCTTCTTTTGGTTGTGTGAGGAGGCACAGTGTGTCTACCTATGCCTCCATCTTGGATGGAAGTCCTGAGGATGACTTTTAATAGGCAAACCTGGCCAGAACTAAAGTGGGTAGGTAGTGAGCTCTCTATCACCAGGGGGCTGTAAGCCTAGACCAGAGGACTCTTGGGAAATGATGCATCTAGATTAGTTGACTTCTGAGTTTTCTTTCAATTCTGAGATTCCACTGTCTTATAATCTTTCTCTTCTTTTTTTCCAGATAAAACTGTTATTATTTATTTATTTTTTAGGTTGAAGGAAGTTTTAATTATTTTTTAAATTCCAAATTATTTTTATTTCCTTCTTTTGCATTGAGATTTGGTACTGCTTTTCCTACAACATACCCAAGTATTTATAGAATGGCTGTATCGGGGATGGAGGTTTTACATTTTTCATTTTTTCTCTGACTGATGAAATATAGAACATGTGAAAATGGAAAAGAAATGTGAATTATTACAAGTTAAGGGTATCTTACTTTTTCTTTTTTTAGATTTTCATTTACCTTTCATTGAATTCATTGGGTTTACACTGGTTAGTAAGATCATATGAGTTTCAAGCGTCCAGTTCGGCAGCACATCATCACCTGCACAGTGTGTGCACCACGCAGAGTGTAGTCTCCTCCATCACCGTTCACCCCCGTGCACTCTCCTCCACCTGCCCCTCCCTCTGATAATCACTGTACTGCTGTCTGTGTCCGTGGTGGTTGTGTTTTTGCTTTCTCCTTTCACTTATCTCACTCAGCCCCCAGCCCCTCCCCTTTGACAGCTGTCAGTCTGTTCTCTGTATCTGTGAGACTGTTTCTATTTTGTTTGTTTGTTTTACTCTTTAGTTTCCACCTGTAAGTGATGTTTGTCTTTCTCTGACTGGCTTATTTCACTTAGCATAATACCCTCTAGGTCCATCCATGCTGTTGCAAAGGGTAAGATTCCTTTCTTTTTTATAGCTGAGTAGTATTCCGTTGTTTAAATGTACCACAGCTTTTAAATTTTTAAAAAAACTAATCATTTTAACGATAAAATATTTCAAGCATGCACAATGAAGGTAAACATAATGTAAGAGACACTCACATCTCACTACCTGGAGGTAAGAGGTTAACATTTTGTTGTATTTGTTGTAACCCACTCTTCTTTTTCTAAGGAAGGAAAATGACATATATAGCTGGAGTCCCCACCTTTTCTGTCCTTCCAGAAGTAACAATTTGAAGGTTTTTTCATCATTCCATTTTTTTACATTGAATGAATATATGTCGCCATACGCAATGTGTAGTATTACTTTTGCATTTATCAATTACATCATACCAACTGTGTCCTTTTGCAACTGATGTTTTTCATTTAACATCATGTTTTTGAGACTTAGCCATGTTGATGCATGACATTTTAGTTCATTTATTTTACACAGCTGTATAGTAGTCCATTGTATGAATGAACAGCACTTGATTTATTTATTCTCCATTCATGGACACTTAGGTTGTTTTCTGATTATTTTTTGGCTATCCAAATATCTAAAGGTAGACTTGCTGGGCCCTATAATATGCACACCTTCAACTATGCAAATTATGAACAGTTTACTCCTCAAGGTGGTATGCCTATTTATAGCCTCACCAACAGTGAAAGAGTTCCTTATTCCTCCAGTCCTCTAAGCCATGTGATGTTTTCAGCCATTTCAACTTTTGCCAATCTGATAAGCATGAACAGTTATCTCAGTGTTCCTTACATTTATTTTTCTTTCTCTTTTCTCTCCCCACCCCACACCCACCTGTATTATGCTTACTTGGACCTTTAGACATCTTTGTCTGCTCAACATGAAAAGAAACACTTCCAACATTTCACCATTATGTATATTTGCTATTGATTTTTGGTGGATAACTCTTACCAGGTTAAAGTTTTCTTTCTTGCTTGTTAAGAGGGTTTTTTTGTTGTTTTTCTTTAAACCATGAACTAGTATTGCTGAATTTTATCAAATGCTTTTTCTAAACCTGAGATGATCATATGGTTTTTCTGCTTTAATTTGCTAATCTGGTGAATTAAGATGATAGGTTTTCTTTTTGCTTCGCTTCCTTGTAAAGAAGTATTTCAGGTACAGCTGAAGTTCTGTATGCTTTCCCTCCCTCCCTGGAGGCAAATACCACCCCAAATTCAGTTTTTCATTCTCATGCATATTTTCATGCGATTGCTACATATGTATGTATCATAAACAATATGGGTGTTGTTCTGCATGTTTTCAAAGTTTATATAAATGGTGTCTTATTATGCATATTCTACAGCTTGCTTTTCCATTTTGATACTTGAAGCTCTAGTTCATTCTAGTTTCTATCTGACATTGCATTGTGTTACCGAGCAGCATAATTGTGTTACTACAATTTATTCCTTCCTTTGCTTAGAAACACTAAAGTTGCTTCTAATTTTTAGCTATGCAAACAGTGGCACGGATGGATATTCTTCCAGGGACTCCTCTGCACAGCGCACAACTGCCTTGCTGGGCGGTAAGATGTGCTCTTTTTCAAATAGAGCCAACTTGCTCCCCGAAGCCCGCTCCCAGAAGTATCAGTAGAGATCTGTTTTTCCAAATCTTCACTGAGACTTGGTGTTGTCAGTGTTTAAATGTTTGCTGCTCTGATGGCTATACATGACATTTCATGATTGTTTTAATTTGAAATTCCCCAATTTACTAATAAGACTGAGATTGTTGTATAGTGTATATATATATAGTGTATGTATATTTTTACCACATTGCTGTTCACATCTTTGCCCCTTTTCTTACTGATTTGAAGATATATATATATATATATATTCTGAATGCAATATGTATATTTGGAATATATGTGTATTTGGAATATATATATTCAAATGCAAATCATTTGTTGGTCATATGCATTACAAAAATATTCTCCTAGTGTGTGGCTCGAGTTTAAGACACCCATGTTCAGTATAATTATGAAGTAAATACTTATGGAAATTACCACCTGATGTAAGAAGTAAAAAGTTGCCAGCTCCTGAAATCCCCCATGCATCCCTTCCCAATAATATTTATTCTCCTCTCCTGGAGATAATCTGTCTTGAATTTTATTTATACATTCTTGCTTTTCTTCTGTAGTTTAGCCAACTATGTAGGCACCCTTAAACACTATAGGTTAGTTTTTTCCTGCTTTTCAGCTTTATGTAAGTGAAGTTTGTTTGTAGCTTTTCTTCTGTGTCTTATTATTTGACTCAACATATGTTTGTAACATTAATTCTTGTGATGTGCAATTATAGTTCCTCATTTTCACAGCTGGTGGTAGTTTTTCAAATAAACAGTCTACAATTTATTTGTCCATCCTACTGTTGATTTGGTTTCTTTTTCTTCCAGGTTCTGAATATTTCAAACATGATCACCGTGAACATTTTCGCACCTCTCTCCTGGTACACGTGTGCATGGCTTTCTCCAGGGACCATACCTGGGAGAGGGATTTCTCAATCATCAGGTATGCTTATCTTCGGCTTTATCACAGAGTGCCAAACTGTTTTCCAAAGTGGTTGTTGTAGCTTGTCTTGCACTTCACTTAGGGTAGCTATTGTTAAACAAGGTTTTTAATTAAAATGCAGTCAAATTTATCAATAGTTATCTTCTCTTACAGCGTCTTGTTTTAAGAAATGTTTTCTCTACCCTGAAGACATTTTTCTACTTTTCCCTAAATGTTTTAAAGTCTTTCCTTTTCTGTTTACATTTTTAATCCACCTGGAAATTTGATATATGATGAAGATGTAGGCATTGAGTTTTCCTTTTTAAAATAAGAAAGGGCCAGTTGCCTCAGTGCTGACCGATTTGAGACATCATCTCTATTACACATCAGATTTACATTTAAGAATAGATCTTTTTATTGAGAAAGCATTCACTTTGGTTTACCACTATTTTATTTTAATGGCTTGATGCATTCAGTTTTCCTATTTCTTTCTGAGCTAATTTTGTTCATTCTTATTTTCTAGAAATATAAAATGTCTTTAGATTTTCAAATTTAAAAACATGAAGTTGATTGCATTCTGTTGTGATGTTAGAGTCTCTCTGGCCCTAGTCTTGGATATTTATGTCTTCTCTCTTTGTTCCCTTCCTCAGTCAGTCCTGTTGGTAGCCTATTTTATTAGTTTTTCTTAAAAAAAGAAATAGCTTTGGTCTTTGTGGATCCTTTCTATTGTTTTTTTTAATCTCACTAATTTCTACTCTTCGTTTTAATATTTCCTTTCTTGTATCTTGTTTCTATTTATGATGATTTTATTTGTTCTTAGGTTGAACAACAGTCATTTTTAAAATCTTTTCAAAAATTTTAATCAGTGCATTTGCAGTTAACAAATTTTCTTCCAGCTACATAGTTTTAATATGCAAACTTTAATACAGGCCCTGCTAGACATTTTGTAATTTTTATTGTTCTGTCCTCTTTCATAATGAATTATTTAAGAATGCATTTTAAAGTTTTCAACATATTTGTTTTGTTTTGTTTCAAATTAGCTTTTATGGTTGCTTTCTAATTTCTAATTCAATTTTATTGTCACAAGAAAATTGGTCTTGTAATGTCTTTATTCAGTTTCAGCCCTTGGATAATGTTGGCCTCGTAGGAATGTGTTGGGGAGCGTTCCTTCAGCTTCTGTATTTTGGAGGACATTGTAGAGAATCAATATTACTTCTTTCATTGATGTTTGGTAGAATTTAGCAATAAAACCATCTGAGTCTGCTCTTTTGTTTTTTTGAAAGATATTAAGTATTGGTTTAATTTCTTTGACAGATACAGGCCTATTCAGATTGTCATTGTGAGCTTTGGTAGTTCATGTTTCTCAAAGAATTTGTTCATTTCATGTAAGTTATCAAATTCATGGGCATAGAGTTGTGCATAATATTCTTTTATCATTTTTGATGTCCATGGGATCAGTAGTGGTGACTTTTCTTTCATTTCTAGTATTGGTAAGTTATGTCCTTTCTCTTCTTTTCTTGGTTAGCCTGGTTAGAGTTTCATCACTTTTTCTTTGTCCTCATTATTTTAATTTGTGTTTCTTAATTGTAAATGAGCATACTTATTCATCTTATAACTGAAAGTTTATGCTCTTTGACCAGCATCTCCCAATTTCCCTCATTCCCCACTTCTATACTCTGTTACTACAAGTTTGACTTTTTTTTTTTTTTTTTTTAAGATTCTACATATAAGTGGGATAATGCAATATTTGTATTGCTCTGTCTGGCTATTTCACTTAGTATAATGTCCTTCAGTTTCATCCATGTTGTCACAAATGGAAAGACTTCTTTTCTAAGGCTAAATAATAGTCCACTGGTGAGTAGTTCGAAAAATCATTGCCAAGACCAATGTCAAGGAACTTTTCCTGTGTGTCTTCTAAGAATTTTACAGTTTCAGTTCTTTATTAAGTCTTTAATCTATTTTTGAGTTGATTTTTGTGTGTGGTGTAAGATAAAGATTCAACTTCATTCACATGTGGATATCCAGTTTTCCTGATAATATTTATTGAAGAGACTATCTTTTCTCCACTGTGTGTTCTTTGTGTCTTTGTTGAAAATTAGTTGACCATATATGCATAGGTTTATTTCTGGGTTCTCTATTGTGTTCCATTGGCTTATATGTCTGTTTTTTCTGCTAGTACCACACTGTTTGGTTTACTATAGCTTTGTAACATAATTTGAAGTCAAGAAGTGTGATGCCTCCAGCTTTATTCTCACATGAGATTGCCTTAGTTATTCAGGGACTTTTCTAGTTCCATATAAATTTTAGGGTTTTTTTTTCTGTTTTTGTGAAAAATGCTATTGGGATTTTCACAAGGATTGCATTAAATTTGTAGATAGCTTTGGGTAGAATAAATATTTTAACAATATTAATTATTTTAATTAACAAATATGGATATCTTTTCATTTGTCTTCAATTTCTTTCATTAATGTTTTATAGTTTTCAGTATGTAGATCTTTCACCTCCTTGGTTAAATTTATTTCTAAGTACTTTATTCTTTTTGATGCTATTAATGAAAATGTTTGCTTAATTTTTTTCAGATAGTTTGTTGTTAGTGTATAGAAACACAACGGATTTTTATATTCTGCAACTTTACTGAATTCTTTTTTAAGCTTTAACAGTATTTTTTTTCTGAAGTATTTAGGGGGTTTTATATATAAGACAATGTTATCTGCAAACAGAGACAATATATGTCTTCCTTTCCAATATGGATACAGAGATTTATCAATTTTATTGATTTTTTAAAAAAGACCCACAGCTTTTGGTTTTGTTGTTTTTTGCTGTTTTCCTGCTTTCCATTTCACTGATTTCTGCTCTAATTATTACTTTTCTTATGCTTACATTAGCTTCACTTGCTCTTCTTTTTCTAATTTTCTAAGGTGGAAGCTTAGATAGCTGATTTTTAGATCTTTCTTTTTTCCTAATAAATGCATTTAATGGTATAACTTTCCCTCTAAGCACTGCTTTCACCACATTTCACAAATTTTGATGAGTTGTATTTTTATTTGGTTAAAAATGTTTAATTTTTTTTGAGATTTCTTTTTTGACCCTTGCATTATTTAGAAGTGTGTTGTTTAATCTCCAAGTATTTGGGAGATTTTCTACCTATCTTTCTATTGCTGATTTCTAGTTTAATTCCATTGTCATCTGAGTATATACATTTTATTATTTCTATTCTTTTAAATTTCTTAAGGTGTATTTTATGGCCCAGGATGTGGTCTGTTTTAGTGAATGTTCCCTGTGAGCTTGAGAAGAATGTGTTCTGCTGTTGTTGAATGAAGTAATCAATAGATGTCAATTATATTCAGTTGATTGATGATGGTGTTGAGTTTAACTGATTTTCTGCCTGCTTGAGCTATCAATTACCAAAAAGAGGGCATGGAAGCCTCCTCTCCTACTGTAATAGTGGATTCGTCTATTGGTCTTTGCAGTTATATTGGTTTTTGTGTCATATATTTTGATGTACTGTTATTAGGTGCATACACATTAAGGACTATTATGTCTTCTCTGGTTTTAATTGAGCGTTTTACATGATATCATTTTCTCTCCTCTTTTAGCATATGAAGTATACTTCTTTAAAACAATTTAGTGGTTTCTATAGAGTTTGCAATATACATTTATACTTAGTCTAAGTCCAGTCTCAACTAACACTATACTGCTTCATGGGTAGTAAAGGCACCTGATAAGAGAGCATTTCCAGTACTTCGCTCCAGTCCCTTTTTACATTGCTGTTATTTTATTTCACTTATCCATATACTGTAATCACCTAATACATTGTCACTGTTAGGACTTTGAACAAACAGGAATACTCTAATTGATAATTAGATCAATTAAGAAGAGAAATAAAATATTTTTATTTTGCCATCAATTATTCTCTGCTGATCTTTCCCTATGTAGATGTAAATTTCTGATCTACTTCATTTTTGCTCTCCCTGAAAACCTTCTTTGGGCACTCCTTACAGAGCAGGTACCCTGGTGGTGGCTAGGCCTTCAGTGTCAGGCTTTACCCTAACGTGGCTGGGAGTCAGGCTGGGTTTAATGTTAGCTGCAGCTGTAAGTGTCAAAGGCTTTCATTTCCTCTGGTAGCCTTGATTTTTGTCTTACCTGTTGTCTTTGGGTTTCACTAAAAACTCCTTTTTAAATAGAGTCTGAGTGTCACAGCTGTTTCAGCTACAATTCACTGTTATTATACTGGAGCCCCATCAACATGGTGGAAAGCTGTGGGAAGAGGAGAAGAATTCTATAATTCTATGATTAATCCCAGTCTTCAGAGGGCCTGTGTCCCTGAGCTGCGACCTTCACAACTGTTTCTTACCATTTTTTTCCCTTTTAAGTGAGACAGGAAGCTGGAGGGAGCTAGAATTGGAGGTTTCACTTTTCTCACATCAGATAAAACTCTGGTAAAATTTTTCCTTTGACGAATAGGACTGGGTTAAAGAGAATGCTCTGAGCATTAATTCAGACTTGAGACTTTTTCTTCCCTTGACAAAAACATGGGATTTGTTTCTTTTAAAATATATTTTATTTATTTGTTTTTAGAAAGAGGGGGAGGGAGGGAGAAAGAAAGGCAGAGAAACATCGATGTGTGGTTGCCTCTTCTGTATCCCCTACTGGGAACCTGGCTTGCAACCCAGGCACGTACCCTGACCAGGAATCGAACCAGTGACCTTTTGTTTCACAGTCCAGTGCTCAATCCACTGAGTCACCCCAGCCAGGACTTTTTCTCTTCACTCTTTACTATGACAACTTGGTAGGGTTCCTGGAGATAATACACACAAACGTGTGAGGTTCCCTGTGACTGCAACTCTGAAGAGTTTCCCATGCACACTGTTTTACACTTCATCACAGCAGTTCATCAAAGTTAGGGCTTAAGTGTTTCTATCAATTATGGTTCTAGAGTATTTGCTCCAGGGAAGTTGATCTTGGCTGTGATTCTTTGTATTTACCTATCTCTCAAGATTTCAGCATAGTGGTTTGCCCTTTGACCTGAACATTCTAATGGGTCCAAGAAAAGTCACTGATTTTCACTTTGTTAAGCCTTTTTGTTGTTGCAGGGATGAGAGTTTCACCTTTATATGTTGGAGATGAAACTGCAAATCTCTAATGGTTCCTTTAAAGAGCTGGGAAACTCACAATCTTTGTACATCTGAAAATGTCTTTTTTATCCTCACTTTGCATGATAACTTATTTGGGTATAAAACTCAGGATTGCCAGCTATTTCCCATTAGCCCTTCAAAGCCACCACTTTACTGTGTTCTGGCATCTATTGTTGCTGCTGAGAATTTTGCTGTCATTGTAGTTATCATCCCTTCGTAAATTCTCTCTTTTTTGGTAGTTTTAAGATTTTATTTTTTATAATACTTCACAGGCTTTCTATGTTATGTTTCCAGGTGTAGAAATATTTTCATTAAATCTATTTTTGATGTAATAAGCTATGTTTTCTTTAACTCTGAAAAATTCTCAGTTCCAATATTTTCAAATATGCCATTTTTATCATTATTTCCATTTCTCTTTTCAGAAGCTGTATTAAACTCATATTAGCTTCTTAATCTATCCTCCATGTCTTTAAACTGCTCTTTTAAACTTTCACATCTGTTGTTTCTATGTTCTTAAAAAATTTTTAAGCATTGTCTTTCACTAATTCCCTCTTTGTGTCCATTCTAAAGTTGATCTTATTATTCTGCTTTTGTCCATGAGAAAACACTCTAAGCCAAAGACTTCCCCCCAGTCTCGGTCTGTCTCTGAAGATGCCCATTCAAATCTGCCTTTAAAACTCCCTTGAGATATTTGAACACAGGGATAAAAGCTTCTTTTTTTTGTTTGTTTTCTTCAGGTTAAACACCACAATTACAGGTCATTGTGATGTAGGTTGGTTATAGTGAACACTATCTCTTATGATACAGATACTGTCATGGGACATTTAAGAAGCAGATTAATATTTAAATGTAATCAGTAATTCTAGAAGTGTCCATTGGTTTAGATATTGGACACAGAGTAGGATTCTTATTTAAGCAGAGAGCAGGGAATGAGCTTCCCAGTTAATTGTCCCCCTGCTTATCGAGAGTTTCTTATTTATTTAAATAAAACCACAGATATAAAAACCTTAACTGGAAATTGACTATTGGCATCTTACAAAGAGATTTCACGTAAGCAGCTTGGAAGTTTCCTTGGGATATGTAAATTAATTCTATGTGACTCATCTGGGTTTTAAATCATTTTTTTGTTTGCTTTGTGTTAATTGTCCTTCCAAGTGCAGGAGCTGTACTGGGGTGGAGTTGGGATTCAAAGCTATGGATCTAAACCATGAAGACTTGGTTCCCATTTCCATGGAGCTTGTTATACTCTAGTTGGGGACCAGAGAAGCAAAGTAGCATAAAATACAATGTGAGAAGTGCTATGTAGGAGATATGATAGGAAAGGACATGAACGAAACTATGGAGGTAAAGGATGTCTTCTTTGAGACAGAGACATCTGGGCTGAGATTTGAAGCACAAAGAACAATCTGGCAATAGGGAGTGATGTGAGAGAGTATTTTCAGCAGAAGGAATAGCACGTGCAAAAGCTTCAATGTGAAGTCAAAATGCCATTTAAAGAACTGAATGAACTGTAGAAGATGTTCGCCCAGGAGAGTGGAGAAATGAGCCTGGAAAGCTATGCAGGAACCAGGTCCTTTAAGATGCTATGAGTAATGTGAAGATGTTTGCATCGTGGAGAGCCACTGAAGACATATAAGCAAGAAAGTGACATCAATAGATTTTATTTTCTGAAATATTCTTTGGGCTACTGTAGATGACTGAAATGACAAAATCTTGCTAACTATGGAGATGCAGGGTAGAGCTGGATTAGTAGGGGAAAAACAGGAATCAGGATGACTTCCAGATTTCACTTCAGGTGACTGGGTGGGTGGTGAAGCCATTCATCAAGATAAGGAGCACAGGAGGAGGATCAGCTTTTGATGATTACTTCATTTCTGTGGTGATGACCTATGGGACAGCCAGGTGAAGGTATGCATAGGAAGCTGGAGCTCAGAAGGACAATCTGAGCTAGAGATTTAGATTTGGAAATCATCTATTTATATAGATCTGTAATTCTCAGTTTTGAGGTAGTGGGCTATTTATCAGAACTTGTTGGGAGAATCTTTTAAAACTACCACTATATATTTCAGAGTCCACTGTCTACGTCAGTGCCTTTCAAGAGATATTTTTCTTTCCTTTTCCCTCAGTTCCCAATTTCAGGGTATTATCCTGTAGAGTCACTGCTCCTGATGGGTCCTCATTGGTTTCGGGGCAAGGAAAAGTGGTTGAGATGATGAAAGGGGATGTGATTGTCCAGGCAGAGTGTACAGATGGGAAGAGGACCCAGGCAACACTCTGAAGACCCCACCACTTTCAGATTCCTGCACAACATCTAGTAGCACTCTAATTGTATAATGTGGGGGCTAGGTGTACTCTCAGGGACCCTCTCGCAGAGGCTTATTTGAAGTCTTTCCCTGCAGCCCTACAGAGGGTCAAACTCAGCTCTTAGAGCTTTTGAGCCAATCGTGACCAAGGACAGGAGGAATAAATGGCCTCATTCTACTAGCAAGTGAGTCTGGATTTAGTTTTGCTCCCATTGACTTCTGCTCCATTTATTGATTCACTCTCTGTGGTAGATTAATTACACCAATAGCCCCCAGTGAATGATCTCTCTGTAGCCTTTGCCCTGTAACTTTGTAGTCCTCTCCTGTTGTTACTCTGGATTGGCCACATGACTTGCTAAGGCTAATGTGATGTGTGCAAATATGATACAGACAGGCTGGAGAAGTGCTTGTAAGTTTCAGTGTCCTCTCCTGCACTTCTGCCTTCTTCCTGACAACCATACTAGCTCTCTCTTGGACCCCTGTCCAAGGCTAGCTCTCTCTTATCTCTCTTGTCTGAACCCCTGCTGCTGACATGAGAAACTACTTGGGCTACCATGATGGGAAGATGTGAGAAACACATGGAAGACAACCGTGTCATTGTAGATGAGGCCATCCCAGACCATTCAGCCTCTGGCCCACTGCCAAATCATAGTAGATGCATGAGCAAGCCCAGCCAAGATCACTTAAGCCTGCCCAGACTAACAGAAAGTAGATTCAGATCAACAGAAAGCCTAGCTGATTTCAGACTTAGTAATAACAAATGGTTGTTGTTTTGAGCTATTAAGTTTTGGGATACTTTATTACACAGAAGAGCTAACTGATATAGAAATGGTAGCTAACCGATGCTCAGTCATTCACCTTTGTGAAACACCTACTTTGCTCCCATGGGCTTGGTGAAATTTCTGAAAAGCCTTTTCTTGCTTGCCATTGTACTGGTTCTATTGGCATGACCAAGATTATACCTCTGTGTCCTTGTCCAGAAGTTCATATCCCTGCTGGGATGTGAGCTGCTCTCATGCTCCACTGGCTTGGCTGGACACTGACCTCTGCAAAGTTCTTTTCAAGACCCTCACTTGCTGGGTTCTTTCTCTGAATGGATGCATCATGCGGAGTCACTATGCTTCATCTAGACCATTTCCCATCACCTAGCTTTTCACTGCTTCCCCAACGTGGTCACATTGGACCTGCTTGGGTATGGACCCTGGCTTCAGGTATTCACCTGCTCATGTACACCTGTTTGTTGTGGACGCCACATTGGCAGATGGATGAAGTATCCTCTGTAAGGGTTTGCTTCCTGTATTCGTTTGCCAGGGCTGACATAAGAAAAAGTACCACAGATGGAGAGGCTTACGCAACAGAAATTAATTTTATCAAAATTCTAGAGGCTAGAAGTTTGAGATCAAGGTGTTGAAAGGGTTGGTTTCCTCTGAGACCTCTCTCCTCACTTTTTAGGTGGTCATCTTCTCCCCATGTCTCCACAATGTTCCCTCTCAGTGTGTGCCTGTGTCCAAATTTCCTCTTCTTATCAGGACATCAATCACAGTGGGTTCAGGCCCACCCTCACAACCTTGCCTTAACTTAATTAGCACTTTAAGGATCCGATCTCCAAATACAGTCATATGTTGAAGTACTGGGGGTTAGAACTTCAACAGATGAATTTTGGGGGGACACAATTATCCCCCTAATGCCTGTTGTACTCAAATCGAACTTTCCTTGTCTCCCTCTGTCCTTTGGGTTTGAGGACTGAGCTTGCTGGCCTTCAAGCAACCTGAGCTGTGACAATTGAGCTCACATACATATTGCCTCCCACATAGAGTCTCTTGGTCATTGCAACTTTGAGGTGGTAATGCCCCGTATTCTTCTCTTTACACTTTACCTTATTGCCTGTTACTTGTTAGCAACAGTAGTTGTGGTCAGAGTTGCTAATGGCTCAAGTGATACCACTTGCTTGCTAAGACCGAGTCCACAGAGGTGCTCCCCCGGGTGCCTAGTCCTGGATGCAGTCACTATTCTTCCCGCAGTCAGCCTGTTGGAAGGCCATGGCCAAGGGGGTACGTCCTGGAGGTGGTGCTGCACGGGGAGCAGTGCCCACGTGGGTCCCAGAGGAACCACAGGGATCTCCGATAAGGGGAAGCCAACACCCAAGAGGCAGCCTGGTGTTGCAGAAAGGGCTTTGGAATGAAGCAGACTACATTTGATCCTGACTCCACCACTTGCTAACTATGACCTTGGGCAGCCATTTAACCTCTCTGGACTCCAGATTCTTATCTGTAAAACAGGGAGAGCACCCCCTACCTCACAGAGCTATTGTAAGGACCAGTAGTGCCAAGTTCTGTGCCTGGCTCCCATCTGGGACCCACACATGTGGTGACTTGAAAGGAGAATGAACCCAAGCTGGGAAGATACAAGAGACCCACTGAAGCATTTGAAGGATACTGACATCTCATGGAGTAGTTGAATAACATTAATTTGAAAGCCTGTCCAGAATTTTCTTGCTCCTTAATCTCTCTTCTATGTGTACATACTTGTGTGCACACATAATACACACAGGTACACAAAATGCATGGTGAACAAGTAAGCACCATCCGCAGGCTTGTGGACATGTACACACATACATGACTACACAGAGCACACACACCCAGACATATAGGAACTCATACAGCCCCAAGCTGCTCCTCTACTGCAGATGGACACACATACACAAGTGTGCATCTGCAAACACACACACTCTCAGGTCATGGTGGCTGTTTTCCTCCATAAAACAGGACCCTGAATTAGTCACAATACGGTCTCCAATATTTATGTGTATATTGGAGACCATAATATATATCTTAATGTTGGAGGTCGTATTTGGAACCCTTCCCCAACAGTACATCTAAAATTAAATACTAAGAGGGGGGAGCCTAAGCAGAGAATAGGAAGCCATACATACAGATTGCAATCACCACCCAATGTTGCTGGTGGAAAGAAATGGATGTTGAGCATTGAATGTTAAAAATTGTGTTGAATTAGATAAGAAAATCCCATGTAGACTTTGTTAATGATTCATAATCAGCTAATAAGCTCATCTTGAGGAGAATAATGATCCGCGGACCTGTTGGCTCGTTTATCACTGTGTTTTACAACATTGGCAAAGAAACTAATTAAATCCCCGCATCATTACAGAGAATCCCTTTTAATAGAGATACAATGATGCACTAGAGGCTACAGATTACACTGCAAATTGTACCAAGAGATTTTGGACAGCGGGTTTTAATTAACATGTGAGCCAGAAGCAGCTCGCTTAAATAATAACCAGCACTGGAACCATCTGCAAGGAGGAGCCAGGCAGTTGGAGGAGGCAGGGACTGAGGCCCAGG
Organism: Anoura caudifer; assembly: GCA_004027475.1. NCBI lineage: Eukaryota > Metazoa > Chordata > Mammalia > Chiroptera > Phyllostomidae > Anoura > Anoura caudifer. The sequence continues at coordinate 16,472 of PVKU01002062.1, forward strand.
AGGCGAGGGGAGAACCGACTGGGGCTGCGGGGTATTCAGAGCAGGGGCTGTAGGGAGAGAAGAGAAACTGAGATGAGGGTGAGTCCAGAAGGGGAGGGGGAAGCAAAGCTAGAGCAGGTCAAGGTCAGGAATGAGACCAGGTAAAGGAATGCAGCCATTGCTGGGAAGTTGGAAATGGGGGTCCACATTGATGGTGGTGGCAGAACCAGATGAGCTCTAGATAAGTTCTTCATTCTCCATTTGGGAAAACAAACTCCAGACAGACCATCCTGTGCACCACTGTCCGGTGTGGATTCCATCTCTTCTGCAGTTGATTCAGCAAGTTGCTAAGACCTGCTGTAAGGTGCATGGGGAAGGTGCCTGAGAGGGACTCAAGGCTCTATGTTCTACTTGGGAGCTGGAACGTCTTAAATGGCACAGCCAATGAATGAGTCTGTGGGAACTCAAGTCCAAGGCTATTCCTTCATAATCATGTACAGTGTGGTTTTCAAGAAGAAACTTCAGCCAGTAGGGCAGCAGATAGACAGAAGGACAGAAAGACAAGCGAGTGAGAAGGCAGATGCTTGAAGAATAAAGCAGGGAACTCTGCTTGGCTATGAGTTGCATTACATTCTAGGAAGTGAGTTCTTGGCAAACACAGGAGAAATTTATTACTTAAAGGCAAATGCTCATTCCCCTGGGAGGCCTAAACCTCTGTCCTTGCAGAAGCCTCTCCTGCTGAGCTGGACTTCCTGAGGGCTCTGGCCCAGGTAACACAGCAACTGCTCAGCTTTCACTAGAGCGACTTGTCATTAATTTTCCTTGGCAGCCCCTGAGTCTGGGTACTTTTCTCTGCCCCCCTCAGGATCCAGGCTTTCCTTTCCAGGCTGAGGTTCAACGCCAAGGTGGCCTGTGCCACAGGCAGCATCACAGCCTTCAAAGAGGCTTTTCTGACAGTTGTGTGAAAGATCAAGTGTCTGCGCAGGCAAGATGTGGGAAAGAATTCTCCCCAAGTTCGTGTTCTTTCTCAGAGAAAATAAGCTGAAGGCTTCCTCCACTGAGGCTTGTATATTATTTTTCTTTTTTAAAGATCAGCAGCAAAATGATTCATAAAACCTTGGAAACAGATTTCATGTTAAGCCTCAAAGAACAATAGCTCATTGTGTACTGAGACTCCCACCTAATATTCTGCCAAAAGCATGATGTAGGCTCCTTCAAGAGAGAGCTGCCCCCAGAAGTCATTTCCCAGCCTGCAGTGCTCCTGGGGTCCCATGGCAACAATGCACAGATCAACCGGCTTCTGAAATCCCCAGTCAGCACTCACCCTTGGGCCCAGGCCCCAGGTCCATCCCAGGGTGGGGTGCTATTCATCTATTGGAGGTACTGTCAACACAGCGCACACAGGCTTCCAAAGCTAAACTCAGCTCCAACGCGAATGCGTGCGCATGCACATGCACACTCCTCTGGCCCTCTTTGCACCACTGAGGCTGAGCATGTTGAGCACACTGAGCCACTGGGCCCTCCTCTCCCCTTACTCTGTCTAGGTCGGTGGTCACATGTCCCACACATTTCCCCTCTTCTCCATCTCCTCCCTTGCAGTTGGGTCTTTATCCCTGTAAGAAATGGAAGTCAGATGACATGCAGTTCAGCCTCCTCACTTCATAGAGGAGGAGAGAGAGGCATCCTTCAGAGAAGGAAGTGATTGTTGTCATGAATGTCAGAACGGGGAGCAAGACCGAGCCCTCGAGTGTCTTTGCTCCCAAGTGTGCTCTCTCCCCAACGGGCATAGTTCTGCTGTGCAAAAAAGTGGTGTCTTGTCCTTTCAGCTGCCTCACTGGGGCTTCTTAAGGACACTGGCATAGTTGCTGCCTGTCTGGTCTCTGCCTTCTGAACATCCCCCTCCAGCAGATCCTCAGGTTCCTGCTGTGATCATGTCACCCCCTAGCTCTGAAGCTGTCAGAGCCTCCAGCAGCACTTCTGTATGAAGTCAGGTCTGAGGACTTCAGATCTGGAAGGGATTGTCCAGGTTAGCTGGTCCAACTCACTCATTTTGATAGACAAGGAAACTGAGGCCCTGGGACATTGAAAGGCCTGAAGGGAGGGCCTTGACCAGTGGTCTGACTCTTGGGAAGACCAACAAATGCTGGTGCCCAGAAAGAGGATTTATTCGAGTTTTATTACAAAAGCTGCTACTGACTTGGATGAGCAGAGGCAGGGAAGGTGGCTGCTAATTAAGCTGAACCCAAACTTGTGCAGTGGTGGGAAGGAGGCCATGCCAAGCTCCTTCATTTTGGTGCCTACAGATCAGTATTTCCTCCCCCTTTCCCTAACAGGCCCAGGGACTGACCAGCAATTCTAGGCAGCCACATCCCCACCTTGTAGGGCAAGCAGGAGGCTGGTGGAAGTGCAGACTCAGGGGTCAGCCAGACCTGGTTTGAATCCTAACCACGCATTGACTTAGCACCAATACAACCACTATTGTTGGTGGTGGGCATGCTGGGGCCGGCTCATGAAAGGTGCTTGTTTCATGGTAGGAATTTTGTGAGCCAGTCATTAAACACAGCCATCATTAAAGATTAAATCATATAAACTTATAATTAAATAAATTACATTTAAAACAAATGCAATAAACACTAAAAATGCCATCATTTCCTAATTATTTTATTATCAAGTCAACTCTAGAGATTACTCCAGAGGCGCTTTATGTCTGTTATTGTCTGTGCGAAGGAAGTGCTCCAATCTCCTTCCAGCTCCCCGTCCAGGGGTGTCCGAGTAGTAGCGTGACATCAGCCATAGTAGGAATATTTACACCACAGAAATCAGCACACACTACAAATCTAGGTAGTGGCTTCTTGTTCTTGTTCTCGTTCTCATTCTCGTTCTTGTTCTTGTTCTCATTCTTGTGCTTGTTCTAGCTCTTCCTCTTCTTCTTTTTGGAGTGCTGGCCGTTACTTTACCAACACCGCCTCATCACGTTTGACTAGGAGATACAAGTTCTTGTTTCACAAGCAGGAAGCTGAGGCTTAGAGAGTGAAGTGCCATATTTAAGGTCACGTAGCTCGTGGGCTTTAGAGCCAGGAACCAAACTCACCCAGGTCTTACAACTCCAAGTCAAGTGTTTAAAATTTTTTTTAAACTTACATTCAGCAATGCGTGATTGCAATGCTGTTCCGTTCCAGGCCACTGGGGGTAGCAGGCCCTTGTCTGAGTTACCGTGACGCAGAAACTGCCAGTGGTTGCAGTTGTGACGTAGGTCCTTGTAGGTCTAAGAGGGGTCGCTGAGACAGAATCTCAAAGCAGTGTGAGCTGTGGGAAGGGCACCCACCACAGAGGGAAGAAAGACCTGGATTGAGAGCTTAGCTCTTCGTCAGCTCTCTGCAGACCCTGCAGTGACCAGCTAGAGCCTCTTGTTTCTCACGGCTTCAGTAGGAATAACGTCACCTTGCAGGACTGGTTTGAGAATTAGATAAGAATATTCCCCAAACATGTGGCATACATTCCACACAATAAGTATGAATGAGATAAATATTTCTTTCCTTCTTCTTTTCCTTTCTCCTCTTTCCTCCCACCCTCTCTCCTTTGTTCTTCTCCTCCTCACAATAAAAATTCTCTATTGTCATCCAGCCAACAATAGCCTGGGCATACTGATGTAGCACAGGCTGCTTCCCTCTGGAGATGGCATCTTTGGTTTCTGTGCCAACCCTTGGTCCACAGTTCTCCCCATGGCAAGGGCAAATTGAAGCTTCCTGCCAGCAGGTGGTATTCTGTGGTGCTACAGTGAACTTCAGGGGCTTTCAAAGGCAGAGGGGAGAGAAGGTAGGAGGAGTCATGAGAAGCTGAAGTCTAGGATATCAAAGGCATCCACAACACCCTGCCCCACTTCTGCCCTACCCCATTTGCTTCACAGAGGCCATTGGTGTACTGCTGTGCTCTGACTCCATCCTAAGGTACCTCCATGGCTGCCACCACGATGCCTAGTGCACCGGTGGTGGCCACTCTGGGGCTCCCGCCATGTCCCTACTTTTGCCATTGAAGATCCACACTCACCACAAGGTGGCTGAAGACCACCTTCCCTGTCTCTCCTTTCCACTTTCCCCATCATAAATCTATTCAACCCCAGCCCCATGCTTGTCTTCTTTCCTCTCACTTAGGAGGCAGAGCTGCTCTTCCTGCTCTTCTGTCCAGGCTAATCTTGCACACAGGCCATGAATTGAGCTCCCCAGGCTTCCTGTCCATCCTACTCAGCCAGTCACCTCTTCTCTGTCTCATAGCTCCAACCTCTTGCTTCCTCTCCCTGTTACCTGGATATTTCTCCCTGGATTGTAGAACAATCTGAAAAAGAAAATCTCCCTCCCTGAACCCAATGATTCCTTATCCTCCTTGCCATTTTTTTCCTTTTTCTTATCAGATTCTTGGAAGGGTAGGACCCCATTTCTACTTCCTCACCTTTCTTTCTTTGCTGTCCCCACCACTCATCTTTATGCTCACGGAAGCCCATCTTGTTAAGGCCTCCATGTTGCTTTATCCAAATCTAATGGTCATTTCCAGCCTCTTCAGGACCTCTCTGAATTATTATCCTGCTTCATGTCTGATGTCCCCGGATCTCCTCTTACGTAGTCCCTCCCAGGCTCCTCTGCCTCAGCCCCTCCTACCCCTCGATGTTGCTGGTCCTCACGGTACTGTCTTCAGCTCTCCTCTCTGCATGGTAACCACGGTCCCTGAGCATGCTCTTCTTCCCCCTTCCATGGCCTCAGTCCCCAATGGTGCTGGATTCAATGACCCAGGGTTTTCCCCTGAGCTTCAGACCTATAGACAGCCTCTCAGCAAAGCTCCTCCATGACACTCAGCAGCTCACACCCCCAAATCCAAAAAGCTGTCATTTTCCCCTTGAATCTCCACTTCCTTCCATGCTCTGCTCACCAGCATCTCTCCAGATACCCGCATAAAAACCTGGGTGTTACCCCAAGTTCCTCTTTCTTTTCTTGTCCAACAGATCATCAACTTCTATTGCCTCTACCTTATAAAAATCTCTCAAATTTATTTACTTCTCTCCATCCTCACTGCAGCCCCATCCACCTGAGGAAGGAACCCCCAAGGCCCAGTCAAAGAAAGGGTCACAGTGAGTCTATTCCTACAGGCTGGGATCTGGGAATGCTTCTGCTCTAAAAAGGAATCAGCAATTGGCATGTTGGTCACAGAATCTGAGGTGGGAACCCTGCCATACTGTGGAGGAAGGCTGTGACTCGGGGGCACAACAGAACCAAGAATTCACCCGAGGAGCACCAGATATTGGGTCTCATGCCTGACCTCTGTCTCCTACGGGGACAGGAAAAGGCTGCCTGTGGCTTTACTTCCCTGATTACGATGATCTCAAAGAAAGAGAGGAAATCAGCTCTGGAGAAAAAACCCTTATGTTAGTCACTGTATGAGCCTGCGGTCAGTCCTGAAATTCCACTGCCCCCCAGATTCCTTTGCCTTTCCCATATCTTGTTCAATACCTCTGAACTTTGTCTTCACCCTTAACAGACTCTTCACTCTCCTGCTTCTCTTGATTCTCTTTATTCATCCTCCTCTAGACACCTAACTTTGACCCCATGGTCAGCTTTTCCATCAGTGGTCTCACAACCTTGAGGTCTCCTTTATGCCCTTGACTGCCCATGGCTCCCTGCTAATCCTGAACTCTGGCAAAACCATTCTGCTGGTTCTTTTCCCTCCTGGGCAGAGCCAGGCAGTCTTGCAGAGTAAGTCTCCTAAGATCCTGAGTGGCATCCCCTATCCTGAGTGACCCTTGGTTGAGAGCCCTAGTGTGACTCCTCCTAATCTTCTCCACTCTCCCCTGGGCATGGGGATGAGATGAGTAAGGTCCCCTGGTCTTCTCAGGGAACAAAGCAAGGAAAGACTGAAGTGCCCTTCATTTCTCTCTTCCACTTCAGAAACACTGGGCATCTTCATTGTGTCCCCTTTGCTATCGGAAGTAGGGTCCTTCTCTTGTTCTGAGGCCAGTCCCTCCTCCTCCCTCTGTTATCTGTTCTCACCCAACTCCTGACACCTCTTAGACCTTGCTCCATCAGTCACTTCCTGTTCCTTGCATTTCCAATCTTTCCCTCTCAGTTGACATCTTCTCAGAAACTTACAAATGCGCTCAGGTCCTCCTGACCCCCCAAGCAACTGCTCTGTCTCTCTCCATCATTCAACTTGTCACTGCTGCCACTTCCTCACCACCCACTCCTTCCTTCTTCCTTGTGCAATCTGGTTTCCGCCCCCACTTTTCTATGGAAACTGCTCTTGTGATTTCTCGAGCAGCATTCTCATCACCAAATTGAATATGTTCATGGCCCATAGGAAGCAATGAGAAAGGATTGTCTAGGACCCTGGAAAAAGTCAGGGCTGGTGGGAGAGCACATCCCATGGCAGATTCACTTGCAGGTGTGCTGTCCTTCAATGAGCTGCCCTACCCTGTGGTTTATGCCCAGTAATCTGTGCATGATCCTACTGGGTCAATAAACAAATGACCTCCCTCAGTGGCACCCCCAACCTGCTCATTATATTAGTTCACTTTTCTCCAGGCCTAATAGCCCCAGTTCCTTAACATCCCCAGAATCTACTCCTTCCCATTCTTACCAGCCTCTTCTGATAAAGATTTGATCAATCAGTCAAGCTGATCTCTGCCCTTTCTGTGAAGAACTGATCAGCAGCAGCTTCATCTGCTAAAAAGATCAAGGTGTTCTTAAGCCATCTGGCATAGTGACTCTGACCAGAAACTTGTAACAGCAGGTCCAGCAAGTATGGGACCTTGGTAAAGACAGGCTATCTCTGCCAAGAGTTTTTATGCACTTGAAAGGGATATACTTACATTTCTTTAAAAGTGTTCTGTAAATTTAGGCGTTCTTTCCCTTTGCTCACTGACTTATTGAGATATTACTGTATTTTTATCTTTTTTGATGCATTTTACCTTCAGTGGGTACTAGATAAATGCTGAATAAATGAATAAATGCATGAATGAGTGAATAGATATTGCAAATATCAGGTTTTTCTTCAGAAGTTCATTATTAGCCAACTCTCCATTGCTAATGCTAAGATTATCTGGTTACTATTACCTTAGTCAGGACTACTCTTCGGATATAACATGTATGAAGACATGTCCTTGATGAATAAAAAGGCTAAGTCCAAGGATGTACTGTTTTCCAATGCCTGGAGGGGTCCCACTTTGTGGACTGGACTCCCCAGCAGGACAATGACTCCGGCCCTGCTGTGCAAGCCCAGGGGTGAGCTGGGAGGCCAAGCTGTAGGGACGGATCCTACATGGACATGCTTCAACTCTTGCTCCCACCAAAGCCTGTCACGAGGAAGTCACAGTGCTGGAGGGAGCACCGGGCTGGTGTCCACTGGAGTGACCAGCCTTCTGTGGAATCCCGCTGCCTTCCTCTCATTGATTTGGCCGGGATCTTTATTGTCTGCTCAAATGTAATTAAAGAGTCCTCTGATGGTGCCAATTAAAGACTCAGAGGGACGGGAGCGGGTGCTCACGGCATCACATGGTGCTGTGCGGTGAAGCTGTAAACATCCATTAGCCATTACAGTTCTCATTAGTCCTTGAAAAACAACTCATTAGTGTCCATAGAACTGACAGGTAAATACAGCTAATGGGCTAAATCTATCAATAAATTCATTGTGTGCAAAATCAGGGTTTCTGTCATTGTGCTGCTTGCGGTGACTAATCAGAAGGTTAAATACTCCTCCTGCAAAAATATATATAAGTTGCAAAGCACTTAGCCTGATAGACTGTGAAAAAATGGCATGTGAGAAACTAATGAAGACATCAAAGGCTTTATTTATACGTAGGGTGGGTTCATTTCAAGTTCAGGTTGCTATGAACTGTCACAGCTGTTTAGCTGAGACTAAATTTTAGAAAGCATATTGATTTGTTTTAATTTAAATGGGGCAGTTTACAAAAGCTGCTTGAATCTGAAGTTATTCCAGAAATGATTGCTCAGTGCCTGGTGGTGGTGATGGTGGTGGTGCTGGGTGGGAGGGGGGTATTCTGAGTTTGTCTGCTGCCCCCATACCCTGTAGGGCATCTCTGGAAAGACTGCCCATCCTATAGCTGTTGGGTGAGGGATGCCAGCAGCATAAGATGGCAGGGTTGGGCATGCTTTTAGGGCTCACCTAGCCCCACCCCTCAGGGAGCTGAGGGGGAAACTGAGCCCAGGGAGGGCCCAAGGTCATTTGGTGTGCTGGTGCTGGAGCCTGGGTCTCTTGGACTATTGCTTCCTCCTGCCTGATGCTGCCTGTTGCTCTTCAGGGGAAGCGCGATGCTCCTGGGACAGGCAGGGCCATCCACAGATGAAGGCCGTCTCCCTAGGTATTTGCTCTTCTCTCCAGCCTTGGCTTCTTCCAGCCATGCGCTTTAACTGAAGGTACCACCACTTCCTTTTCTCTGGATTCAGCTGAGCCTCTGCTCTTGGACTCGTGTACTTTAGGGAGCAGTGGAAACTCAGCAGCTTCCTTTGGGTCAAGAAATTTCTGTCTCCAGCTGACTTCCCCAGCCCTCTGCTAAAATGCTCCCCCTTTACCTTGTTAGGTGGAAGGAAGGATTTCCTGATCTCAAAAGGATAAAACATCAGGAGAGGTTACAAACTGGTCACAATGGCATGTTATGTCTGACCTCTCTGGCCCAACCTGCAAGCTTTTTAAATTTTTAATTTGTAATCAGCATAAAAACTGGGAAATGTACATAAAATTTTGGCTTTCCAGCTTCTGGGACATTGGAAGATTTGGCCATACCGGGCTTGATTTATGGCCTGGTCCAGATCACTGGGGCTGGGCAGTGACTATTCCTTTGGGTGGGGCTGTGCTTTCCCGAGCACCTCAGTGTCCTCCGGCCCGTAGCCTGCCTCAGGACCTCCTCTGATGGACACACTGCTGTATGCCACCATCCCCTCAGTGGAATGACTTCTGATGGGTCTGGTTGCTCTGTGGCACTAGCCCAGACACAAATCCCAGGGAGGCACAGCTAGGTGACTGTCCCAGCTCACCCCTGCTTTAACTGTAGGGGTCAAGGAAAGCAAGTCCCTATGATTTTAGCTTCTGGCATGTGGAACTGGTCCTGTCTCCCTAAGGATTCTTGGAATGGTGGCTCCCCAAATCTGACAAGAGCTGTTGGAGGTTCATAGAAATATGCATTTGTCCTCCTTCAAATCATGCTTCACATGGCTTCTCCTAAAGAAGCAAATCTGAGCACCTGGTTCCCCACATAAAAGCCTTCATCTGCATACTGTTTTTAGGGTAAAGTCCAGAACACTTGTGACAGCACCCAAGGCTCTGCAGCTTTGGCCCCACCTCCGTCCCCACCCCGCACATGCCCCCTCCTCTTCTTCCCTCTGCTCCAGTGTCCATGGTTCCTCTAGGTCCCTCCAAACAGCCTTGTTGCTTCCCATTTCCGATAGCCTGGCCACCCACTAGTCCTTCCAACTGGAATGTCCTTCCCCAGGTATTTGCATCTCCAGCCCCTTCATTCCAGCCTCCTGAGCCTTCTTCCTTTTCCTGACAACAGCTAAACTTTCTTGGGGCCTCTCTACTTTCTGTTCCTTCTGCTTGGAATGTATTTCCCTACATCTTTCCGTTGCCAGCTCCATCTCATCCTCCAGGTGCCAGCTAAATGTCATCTCCTCAGAAAAGATTTTTGTGACAGCCACTCCTACCCATCACTCTTATTCATGGCACTGATCATGGTCTGAATTTGTCATTTACTTGTGTCCTTGTCCATTTTTTGCCTCGCCATCCTAGAAGACAAGCTTGTAGGAGCAAGGCTGTGTGTCTGTTTTGCAGAAGCACCCTCCGTGCCTAGACAAGGGCCTGGCCCATAGAGCTGCTCAATCAATAATTGTCAACTAATCTACATCAGAGAATGTGGCTGGAATGGACCTTGGAGTGGATCTGAGCAGACCTTCTTCACTGTCATAAGAATGCCAAGGCCCAGAGAGGCCAATCCAGTCAACAATGAACAGAGAAGTTGAATGGCAAGTCATAGGAAAACACAAAAAGACACTCAACCTCACCCATAATCAGGGATATGCAAATTAAAACAACATGGAACCACCTTTCACCCATCGGTCTGGCAAAAATGCAGTTTGGTGAGGATCTGGGAAAATGGGAAGCTCAGGCCAGCCACTCAAGACAGCACCATGGCGGTACATAGGAACACTGAAACTGCATGCCCTACGAGCCCTATGAGCAGTCCTGAGAAACCCAGGTATGCACGAAGATGCGATGCAGATGTTCATTCATTCAGCATATACTTACTGCGTACCTGCTACATGTGCTACATACTAGAGAGAGATGGGTAATGAAATACACAGTAGCCCCTTCCTTCTTACAGCTTATCTTCTACTTGGGCTGAGATGGGCAGTAATCAATAAGTTAAGAGTATGTCAGATGATGATGTACACTGCAGAGGAAAGTAAGGCGAGGTAAGGGGATAAGGGACCCCGGGGGCGGGGCCCCTGTTCCAGGTAGGGCAGCTAGGGGAGATCCCTGTAACGAGGAGACTCTGAAGCAGAGTAAAGCACGTGGATATGGCTGTGTGTGGAGGGGCAGGGGAACGAGCCAGTGCAAAGGCCCTGAACGTGGGGAGTAGTCATGATGAGCCTGAGAAACAGCGAGTAGTTTAGAGGGTAAGAGACGCAATCAGATGGACAGCTGTACTGAGCCCTGCCAGCCCCCGGCTCTCATCCCCAGGGAGCTGGGATGCCGTGGGAGAGTGCTGAGCAGAGAGCTGACCCAGTCACACCACGTGTTTCCCAGAGACTGCTTCGGCTGCTGTGGCTGTGTTGGAAATACATTGGAAGGGGTCAAGGAGAGGGGCCTGGAAGAATAATTTGGGTGAGGAATGCTGTGGCTTGGGTGAAGTGGTGCTGGTGGCGATGTGTCCAGACTCAAAGCTGGCTACTATTGAAGGGGACAGGATTGGCCAGAGGACTAAATATGGAGGGTGAGGAAAAAAATGAGAGTCCTGGTTGACTGCTGAGCACCTGGAGGAATGTGACTGCCCTTTATGGGGGGGGGGGGACTGTGGAATTAACAGGATTTGGTGTGTGTGAGTGTGCATGTTATATTTTATAAGCTTACTAGGCATTTAAGTGAAGGTGTCAAGAAGTCAGCCGGACTTATAAGACTGGAGTGGAGGGGAGATTCGGGTGGGTGGCAGAAACTTGGGAGTCAGCAGCATGTAGATAGTACTGAGAACTGTGGGGCAGAGGAATTGCCCAGAGAACCAGCCTTGTGGTAAAGAGAAATCTAAAGAGGGAGTCCTGGTACCTGCCGTTGGTTTGGAGCACAAGGAGATAAAGACAAACCAGAAAGTGAGACCAGGAAGAAGTGGCCCTTTTCCATGAAGAGGACCAAATTAAAAGGAAGCGAACAGAATTTTCAACCAAGAGGTGATGACCCGATATGCCAAACGACACCGGTGATTAAGGACAATGATGTCATATCAATGAGCAACAACAACCCACTGTTGGACTCGGCCACGTGGAGTCACTGGCAATCTTGCCAGGTGTTCTGGGGGAGTGGTGGGCAAGAACCTGATGAGAATGAGAAGGAGAAAATATGGAGGCATTGAGTAAAAGCAAATTTTGTGAGTTTTTCAAAGAAAGGGAGTGGTAGCTAGAATAGGAGGTAGGGACAAGGAGATTTTTATTACTATTTTTTTTTTAAGATGAGAGAAATTACAGTGTGTCTGTTGGCTTCTGGGAACAGTCCAGTGGAGAGGAAAAGATCTGGTGGCACAGGAGAGTGAAGGTAATTACAGAATTATTTGTCACAGCAACAAATTGTGAACAGCCTAAAATGTCTATCAAGAGGATAGATAACTAAAAGATGTTATATTCAGAATGATGAGATACTCTTCAGCTGATGCATTGCCTAGAGGAACAAATTTCAATAGCAAAAAGGGGCCCCAGTGGTGCACTTGCTTAAGGATATTTGTGCTAAGCCCCCTTGTACTATAGACCAGGGGTCCCCAACCCCTGAGCCGTGGACTGACACCGGTCTGTGGCCTGTTAGGAACCGGGCTGCACAGGAAGTGAGTAGTGGCTGAGTGAGCAAAGCTTCATTTGCATTACTGCCTCAGCTCTGCTTCCTGTCCCCCTTTCCCTCCCCTGTCTGTGGAATAATTATCTGCCACGGAATGGGTCCCTGGTGCCAAAAATATTGAGGACAACAGCTATAGACCTTAGATCACACAGGTCCCTCCTCTTGATGTCCCCAAATAGTTTCGCAGGTCCCAGTGAG
>PVKU01002062.1:28841-71180 GCA_004027475.1 Anoura caudifer
AGAGGGACATATGGGATGTCCTTACCCCTTCCCCCACAGGTGTGAGTTGGGGGAAGGGACACATGGAGCAGGGACATGAAGAGCTGCTAATCCATGGCATGGTCCTTTAACATATCCATAGCCTTTGGCTAGTAGCTTAGATGTGTTAAATAGCTGTGACCATGCTCTGAGCCAGAGGGATGGAAAGGACCCCCCCCCAGACGTGACTGGGGGAGGAACCTCAAGTCACAGCGGCCTGCGTGGGAGCTTGGAGAAGATTGGCTCCAGAAAATGGAGACACACCTGCCCAGACTCATGATGGCATCCCCCCAAAAAAATACTTGGAATATACAGGAATGCTGGCAGGTGTAACTGATTGTAGGAGGAGTCGGAAATGGGGGTACAGAAGAGATTTGGCGCCGGGATTTAAACGGGGAAGCAGCAGCCATTGAAAAAAAAGAGAGAAGAGAGAATCCACGTGCTTTCCCGAGAGTTAGGACCCTCACAACCCTGTGAGGGAAAATCACCATGTGGCTTTAGCAGAGAATTGCCACGTGGCTTTTCCAGAGTGGGGACCCTTTCCCCACAGCTTTGGTAGAAGAAGGACCGCGCGGCTTTGGGGTGCTCCTTTTGTCTGTGTGGCCTGGGAGCAAGAGAGACTGCCTGAAAGAAGGGTGAAAGAACTCTTGCCAGTAGGCCATGAGAAGGTGCCACATGGCTTTGGATTAATTGGAGATCCTGCCTGGACAACGACACAGCTGACGGTGTCAAGAGCCTGGATCCCGGACGTGTGCTTCTCTTCCTTGCAATCACGGTACCCTGACTTAGGGCAGAGGGAGATAGGAAGCACTGTGGGCATCTGTGGGTATCCTGAAGGACTTTGATATTTTAACGAAGTTAAGTTGCTACTTTAACTCTGTATAGCATTAAATAAACATTTCCTTTCCTTTTCACAAATCTCTGGCTTTGAGAAGCATCTTTCCATAAGGCGGCAGACAATAATGGACCTTCTGTTTGCTCTGTAACAAGACCATGGCTGTGTCTGAGGCTGTTTTGGAAGATCTTCCCTCCGTTTGCCTTGCTCAGAAGGATCCTGCATCATGATGATGAAATTATGATAGTGATAAAAATTTAAATAGCAGCTACTGATTACGCAGTGTTTTATCAGCTCCTCGCCCTCATGATGCTTATATTCTAGATGGACATTAAATAACCAATTCTAAGAATTTTAAACTTTAGTTATGGTTCTAGAGGGGTCTGGCCCAATCTAAAGGGGTCAAGAAATGTCTTTTAAGCTGAAAGCAAAAGAATGAGCATGAGGCAGCCAGACAAAGGTGGGGAGAGAGGAGAAGAGGAAGAAAGGGGGATGAGCATTGTAAGCAGAAGGAATAGCATCCCTCCATTGATTCGACAGTGGCTGAGCATCAGCTGCGTCCTAGGTGATCAAGGCACCAACCCCTGCTTTCCTAAGGCTGCCGTTCTAGTGGAGGGAGGCCGAGAGTGAACACGTAAATAACACACAATGTCAGTTGGGGGAAGGGCTACGAAGGCAAATCAGGGCAATGGTGGGGAGAGGGATTGAGTAGTATTTTAGGGTGAGTGGTTAGAAAACGCATTGAGAGAGGTGACCTCTCTCTTGAGACCTGCCATGCAAATGTGCCAGGAGAGTGTCCCAAGGGTAGGAAACAGCAGGTACAAATGCCCTGAGATGGGCATGAGCTTTTCATGTTTGGGGAAGAGCAACCCCAGTGTGGCGGACCTGTGAACGAGGTGGGACATGGTGAGGTTAAGATTTGAGAGACAAGCAGGGGCCAGATCTTACAGGGCTTGTAACAATGTTGGAAGCTTCTGTAATCCTAGGTCTTAGCTGGGCTGCAATCCTAAACGGAATATTTCTTGGGAAAGGTCCAGGATCCCCAGGCCCTCAGTGAGTAGGTGGGCTGTGGCTGGCTAGGTTGGCCTCAGCTGCAGGAGCAGAGTTTCTCAGTGGCCCCCAGCCCCCCACCTGCAGCCATATATCTTACCTGATCACTCCTGTCCACTTAGCATGCGCCGTATACTCCACTCCGGAGGAGAACTTGCACTTAATTAATTTTAGATTTAAAGCAACAAGAAGTCCTTATATTAAAAACGGAGTGGGGGGAGAACAGCTTGTTAATTAAAATGTCAGTTAGGGTGTTCCTGGCGAAAACTATGATTAGTGAGTGTTTCCTTTGGTTACGGGCCCTTGTGCTTTGATATTTCATGTGTGAATTTAAAAAACCTCACACATGTGCCCAGCACCCAGAGACAGGCTACATTTCATGGTGGCTTCAGTGGGTCGCTCTGCTTAGTGAGCGCCAGTGTTTCCTGAGCCTGGGATTGCATCCGAGCCAGTCTTTCAATCTCTGAACCCAGCCTCTGGCCTCAGAAGACTTCTCTCTCCCTCTCTCTCCCTCCCCTACCCTCCCCCTTCTCTTCCTGTTTCTCTCCCCCCCCCCCCCCCCTTTCTGCTCCCCAGCAGCCATTCCCACCAGCAGACTCTTGCTTTCCCTGTCTTTGGAAAACCCACTCCTCCTTAGGGGATCAGTGTCACCTTTTTTGCAAAACCTCACTAAATCTCCCAGTCACAAATAGGGTTTTTTTTCCCCCTCCTTTGAATCTTTGTTGCTTACCTTCTATTTTTGTTAGAAAAAAAAATGTCTGAGAAAGGAAGAAGTTGTTTATTGTTTATTCATTGCAGCTACCTTCTGAGAAGGGTGGGTCCTTTGTTGTGTTGGCTGATGGGAGTGGGGAGGCCTGTGCCAAATTTCCCTGCTTGAGCAAGGGATGAGCTGTAGAAAGACCTGGGGGTGGGGTGGATGTCCTGGAAGCTGAATGGGGGAAGGGACAGGGAGGAGCCTATAGGGAGAAGAGGCAGCTGATGACTGAAGAACTTTTGGAGCCTAAGTGGAGGAAATAAATGTTTCATGGGGGGTTTTGGTAAGTTTCATGTGTGGTATGCTTTGTATATCTTTCTTTTGCCTCCCAATGACATCTTCTGTAAAACCTGTTATTCACTAAGGCTTTGTAGACTTGGATTAGATTGTTTCGGAAGGGTGAGTATCAAGAACTGTGAAAGGTCTGAGATTTGCCCTACTTGCCAGCTAATAAGTTAGCCTGCCACAGTGTTATGGATGCTGGCAGAACGCAGGAGGCTCTTGAGTAAGACACAGAGGACATTACGACTCATGACAGCAGGAACAGCCAGAGTATGAGTATTTGTGTCGGTTCCCCATTTCCCACAGACTGATGCACAGAGTTGACTAACATGCAGCAGATTTTGTTACAAGCTTAGGAACCCAGATCTTTTATAATAAGTAGCAAACCTAATTAAAACTTTTCCTGGAGATAGACACATCTTTATGTTGCATAACACACACCGTCCCTTTGCTCTGGAGAGAGATGACCTCTAGCTTCCAGGGCTGTTTGCTATACAAACCTACTTTAATGGGTAGTCCCAGTCAAGGGTAGTCAGTACCTTGGCTTGTAAAATGTGCAAAAATGCCAGAGACCCATGGAGAATTGTCTCCCCAGAGAAAGTGAAATGCTGATCCCTGCTTCGAGGTGGGTGTGCAATGATACTGACAATGCTTATGATTTCTAGTGACATCTGGGTTTTGAAGTTTTATGCTTTTGAAAAGAGCTAGTTTATCATGTGCTATATCACCTATTGCTGTATAACAACCCACACAAAACTTGGAGCTTAAAATAAAAATGACTTATTATTGCTCATGAATCTGAGCCATCTGGGAGGTTCTGCTGAGTTGGTCTCGGCTGGGCTGATCTTGGCTGTGCTTTCTTACAACTTTTCAACCCCCGCTGGACCACCGAGGAGACTTGGCTCTGCTCCACATGGTGTTTCATGGCATGACAGGCTTCCAGGAGACTAAGCAGTGAGGCCCCAGGCCTCCTAAGGTCTAGGCTTGGAACTGCCACCTTCTCCTGGCCAGTGTAAATCACAAGACAGACAAGATTTATGGCATAGTAAATAGATTCCACCTCTTATGAGAGGAATTTCAAAGCCACTTTGTAAAGGCACATATACAGGGTCTGTCCGGAAAAAGTCCAGCTACTGTTGAGAGGTTTGCGTGACATTGATGCAACCTGGCAGCCAAGGAGAGTGGATGGGAATGCACATGTGTGAACAATGATGACTTCATTGTCCTCATCAGTGGGGGTGGTAGATGCTATTGAGTGAGAATGTGTACTGTGTGGCTATCACATTCAAAATGACTGAGCGAGTAGAGCAACGAATCTGCATCAAATTTTGTATTAAACTTGAACCATCCTCCATGGAAACTATTTGGATGATTCAGAAGGCCTCAGCAATGGGCAACTGGTGACTGGCAGCTTCATCATGACAATGGGCCCACTCACGCATCATGTCTTGTGCAGAGTTTTTTTTGTGAAACAGCAAATCACCCAGGTGACTCAGTTCCCCTACAGCACAGATTTGGAGGTCTTTGACTTCTGGCTTTTCACAAAACTAAAATCCCTTTGAAAAGGAAGAGATTTTAGACCACCGATGAGATTCAGGAAAATACGATGGGGTAGCTATGTGACTGGGAGAACTATGTGAGGTCCCAAGGTGCCTACTTTGAAGGGGACTGAGGCATCATTGTCCTCTGTACAATGTTTCTTGTATCTTCTTAATAAATGTCTATTTTTTCTTTCTTTTTTTGTAATATTTAAAAGTTTTTATTCTTAAAATGAAATTGTTAAAGCACACAAAGCATTAATTGACCTGACAGTCTTGATTTTTGTCTTGTCACAAACATTCCAGACGTAGAAAAAAATAATTTTTTGTGTTGACGTTGCTTAAACCATCAAAAAAAAAAAAGTCCCAAAGTGTCTTCAGTTTGAGTGTTAGGGCACACATTGCTTCCTGTGAGCACCTTTAAAAAAAATACTGTTATTCTATTACAGTTGTCCCAGTTTTTCCCCCTTTGCCCTCCTCCACCCAGCCCACCACAGCTGGATACCTTGTGGGCAGACTTTGTGCACAGGGAGAGGAATGATTGGGGTTATTTTTACAATCAGTCTATCATGTTTGCCTTTCCTACTGGACCCTGAGCTCCTACATAACAGGCATATGTCCCATTTATGTCTCTATCTTGGTGGCTGGCCCAAGTTGGGCAATGAGAAGACATCAGTAGTATCTTTCAGAATGAATGAATGAATGATTAGCGATAGGATGGATGAAATGGACATAGTAAGGAGTTGTTCTCTCTGTGAACCAAAAACAGGGAGTACGCTGGTCCCTGCCCCAGACCAGAGCTGGCACTGCCCAAGCGTGTGCCTGGTTCCCTCAGTGCCTTCCCATCCCCTCTGCTGTTGCACTCACCGGGGCCATGTCAACCCTGGTCTGCTCCGTAGCCCTGCTACTCTCCGCCCGCTTCAGCTGATTCCTCTCCAACCCGTCCTCCACCTCATTCCCAGACGTTGTTCCAGAGTGCACACCGGGCTCTCTCACTACTCCATTTAAATCTGTTGCTGACTCTCCCAGGCCTGGAAAATAAGGTCTCGGATCTCTAGTTACCTTCAAAACTGTTACCCTCAGGACTTGGATCCTGTTCTTCCTTGCCACGTGGCCTGCATGCCTGCTGCCCCAGGTCACTCCACATCATCTTCAATGTGGGGCCAACAGCCCCCTGGACTTTGGTCTCAGCCATGTTCTCTGCCATGTACTTCCCTGCATTCTCCCGCTTTGCTCAAGTGTCACCTTGGCCTTTCAGGAAGAGACGTGGACCTGCCTTTGCTCTTAGACTACTCTAGGGCACTTTCCCTGTTCCACAGATCTGGCTGCCCGGGGCTTTTATGGGGTCTCTCTCTCTCTCTCTCTCTCCCCTTCTCCCCCGGACTAGGAGTTTCTTTAAAACAAGTTCTCCTGGTTTCCTTGGGACCCCCCCTCCCCACTTCTGCAACTCACCCTGAAAGCAGTGGGGTCTCATGCAGAGTTGACTCCTATAATGTTTGCTGAACTGAACTGAGATTTATGGAGAGGGAGAAGGGCAGGGGCAGGAGGAGAGGGAAGCTAAGAGAAGGAAGGGAAGAGTGGGAAAGGAAGGGGGGAGAACAAAGAGAATGGAGGAGGAGGAGGAGAGGGAGAGACTTCAGCCTTCACAGAGGCATAACCACCCAGTGCATCTGGTTCTGCCTTGGGAATCTGCCCTGGGGGTCCTCTCCCAGCACCCCTTTCTGGAACAGGTCATAGCCTGTAGGCTAAAGGCTTTCCACCCCAGGCTCCTGGAAGTGGAACCCCACCCGCAGTCCCCAGCCAAAAGGACCCTGCATGGCACTGCTGGCGGGTGGGGTAGAGGGTGGAAGAGAAAGCTTTCCCATTGTCTTGGGTTTTCAACATTTTAATCTGTTACTGGCTGTATTTAATTTGTCACTTAATTACTGTTTACTGAGTATGCTTGTAGCTAACATGTATTTATTTATTGCATACTTTGATTTTAGTGATTTTTTCCCTTCTCCTTTCTCCATATCTGTGTTGTTTATTCTATTAAGGGATGATAAGGTTTTTATTTTAAATTTTTGTTTACTTACTTTTAGAGAGAGGGAAAGGGAGGGAGAAAGAGAGGGAGAGAAATGTCAATCGGTTGCCTCTCGCATGCCCCCAACTGGGGACCTGGCACACAACCCAGGCATGTGCCTTGACTGGGAACTGAAGCAGGGACCCTTTGGTTCATGGGCTGGTGCTGAGTCCACTGAGCCACACAAGCCAGGGCTGATCAAGTTTTAAAAAAAAAACAAAAAACAAAAAACCCCACATAGAAAATAAAGTCCCTTGATGTTTCTTCCTCAGAGATAACCACTGTTGCCAGTGTGGTATATATCCTTTCAGACTTTTTTAAGTGCTTATATAACTGTACACCGATGTGATCCAAATACACCCAAGACGCCTTTGAGGCCAACGTTGGGCCAACAGTGCATCCAAACCAACCCCAGTTGGACTCCAGGAGCCTGAAGAATAATGTGAATCTTTATTGTTGGTTTCCTTAACAAGGTGGGGCAGGGGCTTTTCAGAGCTTTGACAGTCAGCTTTAGACATCTCTTCTTCTCCCCCAAGCATCTCACTCACAGCAGCTGCTAAAAACCTCTTTTTGCTTCCTCCCACTCATTCCTCTTGTCTTCGGGCTGCGCCCTCCTGAACTCCACAGACAGGGAGCCCTCTTCCCCACGCGTAGCTCCCAGAAAGTGCGGCTCTTCTGTGACTGCTGATCTGGTAAGAGTCAGGCCTGCTGGAACTTTTAAGAAAAAAGTTGTTACATCTCTCTGTTGGCATAAAGAGGATCATGTTATACTCATTATTCGGTTAATCACTTTTTTTTCACACCCCGCTATCGTGGATACAGTTCCATGCCTATGCATTCACATCTATCATTTCCTCTTCAAGTATAGGGTCCGGCTCCATTGAACGCTTGGTCCGTGATTTATTTGACTAGTCCCTTGCTACTGGACATCCCATGCCTTCCATTTTCACCCTAAAATCAAAGCTGCAATGAGCACTTTGAATTTTTATGACTTTTCGTTCTCTTCCACATGCCCCACGTTTTGCTGTCCTAGCAAAACGTCTGATAGAGCTCCAGTTTCTGTTTGGTTTTTCTGTCCTGCACGTGTTTCTATTGTCCTCCTTCTGGTTTCTTTGGGAAACTGCCCTCTTACTCCCTGTGATTCTGGGGGGCCGTTACATTACACCCCCTCTGGCACGTGAGTCACATGACCAGGATGGCCAATCAGAGGACCCCTTCCTGCTGTCCTCGGTGATAATCCCATCAGTTTCCACTGTGCGTCCACCATCTCTGCCCTAGCCCCAGGCTCATCACCTTTGCCCCTGCCATTGCCACAGACTTCTCGCTGGAGGCTCTGCCTCCAGAGCCGTGCACCTGTCATCCATCCTCAACTGCAGCTCATCAGCCTTAACTCTGTCATTCCTGTACTTAAAAGCCATTGGTGGTGACTCTCTGTTTTCTGTAAATAAAGTCTTATCTCTTCAATCTGCCATCCAGAGCCTGCAGGACCTGGCTCCTGCTTACCTCTCCGCCCCTGGGGGTCTCCACTCTCTTTCCATGTACCAAATTCCTAGCAGAGTATATTACTTCCCAGTTTGGGAAACATAACCTGCATTTTCCAATGTCCATCCTTTTGGCCATGGTCTTTATGCCGCAATGATCTCACCCCCAAACAAGGTCCAGTTCCTCCTTATGCTTTAAGCTCCTGGCCCACTCTCTCCCTCAGCAGCAACAGGAAATAATCAATGTCAGCTTCCTTCAGACTCTCTAATCAGGCTGATGACCTAACACTTTCGTATTCCTCAGGGGTCACTGACCAAGGGAGCAGCAACCCACCAAACCAGCTCAAGTAAAGGGGGACAGTACCTACTGGAAGGATGTGGAGGTCTCATAGAAACCAAACACAACCAGACTTCATGGAAATTGAAACTGGGACGTTCGAAGCCATCAGGGGTCGAGAGGGGCTCCATCTCTCTGCCTCTACCCTCTCATTATTTAAACGTGTATGATGGTAGCTGACATACAGGACCTGCCCTCCCCATGATGACACAGGAAACACTTTTGTATTTGTATCCCTGCCCTGCCCACCCAGGGTATAACCCAGGGCATAACCCAGGGCTGGGCACATTGTAAGCAGGAAAAGCAAGCTAGCAACATTTCAGTACTTACATATGTAGCACACAGAGATTTGTGGATTTGAGTTTTCATTTTATTTTTGTTTAACATTCTAATACCCTCTCCCCCAAGATTAGGTGTTGGGAACCTCCCTGCCTGGTTTCAGAAGCTGTTACCCCCCCATGGCTAAGGCTGAGTGAGACCTAGGGATCTTAAGCCACTAAGGAGACAAAGCTTATCTCCCTGGAAGGGGCACCACCTCTGCCCCCTTTACTTCACCCTGCTTGGCCCCAGAGCCCGGTTAGTCAATGATGGGTAAGATTCCTCAAGGGAGGAATGACCTAAGACAGGCATGGTCACAGGAGCCCTCAGGGAAGGACTTGGGGGGTTATAGCAAAAGGGGGTGATAGACCCTCGCCTCTTGGCTTTGACATAGCCTGAGTCCTCATTCTGTCTGAGAGAAGTCTCCTAATCTCTTGACTGCCTTACTTCCCCTGCCTGACTTAAGCCTGAAACAATGACAGAAGGTGGTGCAGCCCTGTGCTGGAAAGGGCAGGTTTCCCAGGATGATCAGGCCTAAAAAAGAATACATTAAATCTTGTGAAACTTGCTTTGCTAAGAATGCTCTCAATTTTCTGATAATGGTCCTAGTGGGAAATGAGTTTGTTTCCCAAAGTTTTATAGCTCTTTAGCTAATAGACCCTGACTCAGAATAAACCCTCATAGTTCTTTGTGTGTCATCTATTGTTTGATCCTTACTGTCTGACAATGATTGATGAGCTTTACCTGTGTTCCTGTGCAGATTGAACCCAATAAAAGCCCATTGAGGAAAAGGCTCTTGGCCCTTCTCCTCTGAGAGATCGGCCACCTTTCCTCCCCAGGCAGATCATGTATTGGTAGACTTATTCTCATCTGTGGCGGTCAGAAGGGGGGGGGGGCTGCAGGTGGAGCCCCCCCCACAATTAGGTTCTATTATTTCTCATTTTACAGATGAGAAAACTAAGTCCATACCTGCGCAGGCTGACATTCCTTGGCTTGTCTCTCCAACCTTGGCTTCCTTGGCTTCCATCACCTTGTCTCCTTCTCTGACTCTGTCCCGCCCCCTGCCTGTTTCTTCTAAAGACTGATGAGGTTACACTGGGCCCCCCAAGTTAATGGTAATCCTTTTATCTCGGAATCCTTAACTCAATCCCATCTGCAAAGTCCCCTGTTATGTACAGTAACACATTCACAAGTTTGGGGGATAGGGGGTGGGCGTCTTTGGGAAGGGCATTATTCCACCTGCTATACCTACCTCACATTATGAAGATTAAGTGCCTGGCACATGGCACTTGTGAGGTATGACAGATGTTACTGTTCTTACAAAGAGTTCCAAATTCACAACGAGAAGCAGGGGCCTCATTGTGAAAAGAATGGGAGTAAATGGATCCACTTCCCTTAGAAACCTCCCAGGTTTTACTCCTGCGAACAACAATGTAGAAGATAGTCCTTTGGCTGGGGTGGAAAATGGAAAGATAATACATTTTGGACTTCTTTTAGAAATGAAGTTTGGTCCCTTTAAGATCAACTTGCCAACTTTTCCCCAACACCAAAGAGGGTGGCCTGGACCCAGAAGGTGTTTGCAGAGTTACTTCCTGAACTTGTTTTTCTGTAACTGACACAGAAACTGACCATCCTCTGACCTACCCAGTGTTGTCCTTCTCTGGTTCCCCAACACTGGCTTGGCTCTCAGTTTGACCAAATTTCCAGTCTTCCTTCTTTGCTGCATAGAATCTTTGCTGCGTAGTGCCCTCCTCCCTGCCCAGAATCTCCACAGATCAATAGCCTGGCAGTGGGTGTTGACAGGCCTGGCTTCCCTGGCCACACAGGCAGCTCTGACTGGGGGCACTGGCTCCAAGAGTTGGCCTCATACAGACTGCTCCTGCATCCAAGCCCCCAGAGCAGCCATGAACACAGTCATGAACTGGGGGTGAGCTCTCTGCTCAAGATCACCGGCTACCTTCATGTAGAGCAGAGCTTAACCTGAGAGATCCATGGACCCTGGCAGAGGAGCCGCTTCCCCTGAAACTGTAGGCCAGATTTGAGCATGAGAGGATGTGCACTTTTCTAGGCCATAGTGTTTTTTTTTTAAAATCAGGTTCTAAAATGGATCTGGGAACCCCAAACTATTCACAACCACAGAGAGACATGTCATCAATTAAATCCTTGACTCTCACTGATTTTGCTTTTCTGATGCTTCTCCCAAAGGTCCAGACAGCCCTATGACCCACTGGTGCCAAGCGGAACCAAATGCTTCTTCGTCTCAGTTGGAGAGGCTCCCGCCTGCCCTGGTATTTGAGGATTCTAATTGCCCAGCAGGCCCAGAGCTTTCTCTTTTCTGCTGAGCTCTGCCACTCAGACTCACACTCATTATGTGGGGGCTTATACACGGAGGCCCCGGGAGAGAGGGACGGCCTGACTCCACTCCAGATGCACGCGGTCCCCCTGGTCGTGCCCTCTATTAGAGCACAGCTGGGCAGACCCCTCGGCCCTTCTCCAGGAATTTGAAAGGATCAGGATGAAGGCTAAAGCTTAGATTTTTGAGCAGAGGTAATTTCAGAAGGTGGAATCATAGCTTAAGGAACCCTCTGGAGAATTTTCCTTATGCAAAGCTAACAAGACATTGTGATAATTTCTCTGGCGCTGGCCTCATTCCAAGTTGGATTTTAAACGCAGATTATAAAGCAAACACCATCCCCCACAAGTATTAAAGGAGGGGAAAATAACAGAACGGGGGCTGCAAAAATGGTCTCTATTGTGGGACCAAAAGCCGTCAATCATGCAGGCTGACAGGCGTCAGAGATTGACAGACAGGCCCTCGCTCCTGACTTCAGTTATCAAGGGGAATGGGAAAAGTGTCTGCAAGAACATGTTAAATTGCCAAAGTCATTACCAGTCACCAATTACCAAAGAAAAGATAACAAGGTGTATTTTAGAAAAATCGATGCAACAACATGCATTTCAATACAGCGAGTTTTTTAGAACTTTTGAAAACAAAATGAACTATTTAGGGAATACACAATGGTTTTCAGTGAATACCAAACACTGGGCTTTGTAAAGTCATCAATATTCACTTTAAATTTGGCTCTGCTTAAGGGGGGGCAAAGATCAAGCAGTAAACTAATATACTTCTTTTTTTCTTTTTTTCCCCCTGCAGTTCCAGCCAAAGGACAAAATAATGATTGGAGGGCCAGGTGAGTGCCCTGTAAACTCCTCTAGAGAAAGTCCTGGCTGGTCATTGAAGACACCTTCTGGGGCCCTGGGCCTGGACAGGGCAAGTCAAGTAGGCAGTGGCCTGCTGGCCAATGACATGAAGGCATCTGTCCCATTGGGACCTTTCACACAATGCAGCAGAACTCCCTAATCACCTGCTCTGAGCCCTGCCTTGGGATGGCCCCTGAGGATGAAGAGATGAAGGACACAGTTTCTGCCCTATTGGGTCTTGCCATCTGGGGTAGGGGAGGGCATATGACCCCAATGAATTCTCAGGCAAAGCAGACTGATAAGAATTACCAAACTGAGTATGAATGAAATGCAGCAAGGGAACAGGAAAGGGTGAGTCTCCTGCAGCCTTGATGAATAAGAGAAGGCTGCAGAGAGAAGAGAGGATTTGAGCTGATTGTTGGAGAATGAGGACTGCTTTAATTGGAGATGCCAATGCCTGAAAGGAGGAAGGTACGCCAAGATGCAGGCGTTTTGCCATTTGTAGGCAAGGGGAGCCATTGCAAGTTCTTGAGCTGGGAAGTAGAATGACCAACGCTGTGCTTTAGGGAGATAGCTGTGACAGCAGTGCAGCGGATGGACACGAGGGTGGCACTTTATAGGATCGTTGGAGTGTGTTCCATGAGAGAGGCTGAAGTCTGGGCAGGGTGGGGATTGCAGGGAAGATGCAGTGGGCTGCCATCATATTGCATGTCTGAGCTGAGAAGCCTTTCCTTGGCCTCTGCTTCTAAGAAGCCTGCTCACATCTCAGGCCCGGCCCAGGCGCTGTGTCCTCATGCCGTATCTCTCCATCCACTGTTGCAACATCTCCCTCCTTCTCTGAGCTCCAGGACTCTCTGTGGAATGGCCCTCTCTATATGAGTTTCACTCAGTTGGCACAACAGTCCAAGTTAGTCCAAGTTAGAAGCTCTGCAAGGACAGAATCCTGTCACACGCATCTCTGTGACTCTTCCAGCACAACATGCAGCCCTACGCACAGCAGAGGGAAACTGAAACAGCAAAACCCTGAATGGGGCTCTGAGCCATTGTGAATTTGCCCAATGGGCCACTAATTTTCAGCTTGGTTAGAACAAGACTTATAAACCTTTCCTGACCCCACAATGTGAGCAGGGCCTGGAGGCAGTAGACTGAGTGCCCAGGGAGAGAGAAAGAGCTGTTGGGCTTCAAAAATAGAAAGTAATAGGGAGAAACAGAGGCATCTGCAGTCAGCACTGGAAGAAAGCAATCCCCCTTGCCTTTGATTGGCCATATCAATTATCCAAACAGCCGCTTTTGAGGGTGAAAGGGTGCCATCTGTAGTAACTACATGACAGCAGGCTTAAATTGGGATTGTCCCCAAAAGAATAAAATGTGGGATCACTGTAATCACAGGCACGGCTGCTAGTTTATCTCCCTGCTCCCCTCCCATGGCTCCTTATATTTTATAGATGGTGGGAGCTTCCACGGTTGGCCTCTCCCGACTCCTCCTCCTGCTCCGCAGGACTTAGCTGCATCTGGGTAATTTGGAATGAGGACTGAGTGCTTGCTGCTCAAGCCTCTTCCAGATAATCTTTGGAGCAGCTATACTTAGGACCGGGGCATTTTCTCTTCCTCTCTGTGGTCAGCTTAAAGGACAGGTATGTCCTTGAGGAAGAGGCTGAAGTTGCCTAGTAGACCAGTCACTGGATGAAAGAAGAAATATTAAGAGTCTCAGCTGACCACTGACCTGAACTTTTATCAGTCCTTGCAAAGCTCTGTCTCTCTGATTCCAGTATCTTCTTTACAGTTGGTCCTATACTCAGAGCAGGTGTAAACTGATCCCCAAACCAATCTCTGTCCTAAGCAGAGGCTGGGGATTTTCAGAGTTGGATAAAGGCTTGCATCCAAGGGTGCAGCATGTCAGTGGAGAGAGGGACTGGGGAGGACCCGAGAACGTGAATAACTCAAGACAAAGAAAGATCTGGGGTGAATTTTTCTTCATGTCCAAATCTGAGTGTGAATTTTTACCAGTTTCTTTGGGGGAAGACATGGAAATTAATGACCAGATCCCACTATATATTTTTAAATAAATTTTGAGGAAAGCTACTTGTAATAAACAAACCCACTTAAGTTTTCACAAATGCATACACCTGTGCAACACCATGCCAATCAATATACTGAGCACTTCCCTCTCCCCGGAAAGTGCTGCTTCCCTGTCAATTCCCCCAGGCAACCACTGATGAAATTTCCATCATTAGAGATTAATTTTGTCAGTTCTAGAACATCACACACATGAATTCAAACAGTATGTTTTCTTTTGCATCTGATTCACCCACATTGTAGCATGAATTAGTGATTCTTATTTTTTAAATTATATTTTATTGATTATGCTATTACAGTTGTCGCATTTCTCCCCCATCATTCCCCTCCACCCTGCATGCACCCTCCCATCCACATTCCCCCCTTTAGTTCATGTCCATGTGTCATAAGTTCTTTAGCTTCTACATTTCCCACACTATTCTTGTTCTCTCCATTTATTTTCTATCCACCGTCTATGCTACTAATTCTCTGTATCTTTCCCCCCCTCTCTCCTCCTCCCACTCCCCTGTTGCTAACCCTCCATGTGATCTCCATTTCTGTGTTCCTGCTCCTGTTCTTGTTGTTTGATTAGTTTGCTTTTGTTTTAGGTATGGTTGTTAGTATCTGTGAGTTTGCTGTCTTTTTACTGCCATATTTTTTATTTTCTTTTTCTTAGATAAGTCCCTCTAACATTTCATATAATAAGGGCTTGGTGATGATGAACTCCTTTAACTTAACCTTATCTGAGAAGCGCTTTATCTGCCCTTTCATTTTAAATGAAAGCTTTGCTGGATAGAGCAATCTTGGATGGAGGTCATTGCCTTTCATGACTTGGAATACTTCTTTCCAGCCCTTTCTTGCCTGCAAGGTCTCTTTTGAGAAATCCGCTGACAGTCTGATGGGAACTCCTTTGTAGGTGACTGTGCCCTTATCCCTTGCTGCTTCTAGAATTCTCTCCTTCATTTTAATCTTGGCTAATGTAATTATGATGTGCCTTGGTGTGTTCCTCCTTGGGTTCAACTTCTTTGGGACTCTCTGAGCTTCCTGGATTTCCTGGAAGTCTATTTCCTTTGCCAGATTGGGGAAGTTCTCCTTTATTATTTATTCAAATAAGTTTTCCACTTGTTGCTCTTCTCCTTCTCCTTCTGGTACCCCTATAATTCGGATGTTGGAACATTTAAAGATGTCCTGAAGGTTCCTAAGCCTCTCCTCATTTTATTTTGAATTCTTGTTTCTTTATTCTTTTCTGTTGGATTGTTTCTTTCCTCCTTCTGGTCCACTCCATTGATTTGAGTCCGTTTTCCTCCCATCACTATTGGTTCCCTGTGCATTTTCCTCCATTTCACTTAGTATAGCCTTCATTTGTTCATCTAATTTGTGATCAAAATCAACCAATTCTGTGAGCATCCTGATCACCAGTGCTTTGAAATGTGCATTTGGTAGGTTGGCTATCTCTTTGTCACTTAGATGAATTGGCTCTGGGGCTTTGATCTGTTCTCCTGTTTGAGCCATTTTTGGGGGGAGGAGAGGGTCTGGTCGCAGCTGTTACATAGTGAGGGGCAGAGCCTTAAGTGTTCGCCAGAGTGGGGCAGCCCAGTTGCTGCATTGTGATGCTGTCTTTGGGGGCGGGGTCTTGGTGTTTTTAAGTTTTATTTCCTGGCGCTGGGGCCCTGGGTTGCCAGTTCTGTGTTGTTCCCTGTTTTTGCCTGGATTATCTGTGCACGAATGTGGGACTGCCTGGTCAGCCAGCTGCCTTGCACCTGGGGTCCACTAGCCGCAGCCTGCCGGCCGGGTCTACCAGCAGCTGCCTGCGTACCGGGTTCACCAACCTCCATTTCCTCCTGCCACGACTCCACCCCTCTTACTGGTCTGGATGAATGGTTGTCGGACCTCCATACAGTTCAATTTTCTCTCAGTTCTGGTTGTTTTCTTGTTTCTAAATCCTTGTTGTCCTTAATTTTGGTTGTGTGAGGAGGCACAGTGTATCCACCTATGCCTCCATCTTGGCTGGAAGTCTCTGATTATTATTTTTCATAGCTGAATAACATTCCATTGTACAGATATGCCACAGTTTTTATCTATTTACTTGTTGCTAGACACTTGGGTTGCTTCCAGTTTTAGGCTCTTTTGAATAAAGCTATTATGAATATTTGTGTACAAGTCTTTCTGTGGCCATGTATTTTTCTTAGATAAATACCTAGGTATTGCTGTGTCATACAATAAGTGTATACTTAAACTTAAAGGAAACCACGAAATTCTTTTCTAAAGGGTCTGTAGAATTATATACCCTCTACCAGAAATGAAGTTCTAATTGCCCTACACACTCACTAACACTTGGTATTCTCAGTCTTTTTAGTTTAGCCATTGTTGTGAGTATAAAGTAGTGCACTAAGGTTTTAATTTGTATTTCTTTGGTGACTAATGATGTTGAACAGATTTTTTGTGTGTTTGTTGTCTACAGTACACATACACACACATACATGCACACATATATATATTTTTTGTAAAGGTCTGATCAAGTGTTTTTCCCATTGAAAATATATATTTATTTATGTTTTATATATTATTTATCATATTACATTTAAATATGCTATATAAATATAAATAAATATATGTGATAATTTTATGGACTGGTCTAAGGGATGCATAGATATTGAATTAAACATTATTTCTGGGTGTGTCTGTAAAGGTGTTTCTGGAGGAGATTAGCATTTGAGTCAGTATACTGAAGAGAGAGGTCTGCCCTCATCAATGCAGGTGCACATTCTCCAATCCCTTGGATGGAACAAAAAGATGAAGGAAGGGCAAATGTCTGTCTTCTTGAGCTAGAACATCCATCTTTTCCTGACCTTGGATATCAGAGCACTTGGTTCTTGGATCTTTGGACTCCAGCAGCCCTGATTCTCAAGGCTTTGGATTTAGACTAAATTGTACCAACCCTCAGCGTGCCTGGTTCTGCAGGTTTCAGATGGCAGATGGTGGAACTTCCCAGCCTTAAAAACTGTGTAAGCCAATTCCTATAATAAATCTCCCCTTAGATAAATATCTCTATATACCTTTCGGTTCTCTTTCTCTGGAGAACCCTAATACTATATATAAAACAAAGGACAAAGTACTTTTTGTGTCCTGTTTTATAGTTTTAGGTTATATGTTTAGGCTTATAAACCATTGAAGTTAATTTTTTTGTATGGCGTGTGGTAGAGTCAAAATTTATTTTTTCTCCGTAAGGGTACTCTGCTGTTCTATCACCATTTGTTGAAAGACTGTTCTTTTCTGTGTTCAATCATCTTGGTATCTTTGCCAAAAATCAACCAAACATATATGCATAGGTCTATTTCTTGACTTCATTCTGTTCCACTGACTTATCTGTCTATACTTATAGTAGGGACTACTATAGCTTTATAATCAGACTTTAGATCAGGTAGTATAAGTTCTCTAATTTTAGAACACCACACTGTATATCATGTGTGATTGTTGGAAAAAATGTGCTTGAATTAGGTGTATAATAAATTGTATACATTATTCTCCCCTAGTGTGGGTTGTTCAATCACTCTCAGTCAATATGTTTGTGCTCTTCTGAGACTGCTGAGTTAAAGTACTCATTTGGATTTCACAATAAATAAAGATGTGGATGGGTGAACTCCCCTGCTAGAGCAGCCAGGATTCCGTTGGCAAATTAGATAACCAGCCTCCTTTACAGGATGTTGCTTTTTAACAAAGTACATTTCAGGTTGGGTTTACTCCCCTTCACACTAGCACTTTGAAAGACATTAACACATTGGTTGTCTGGTTTTCCAGCTGTGGTATGGTGGAAAGAACACAGGACTGCCTTGATTGGTGTGACTCAATGGTTTGGGCACTGGTCAGCAAACCAAAAGGTCACCAGTTCAAATTCTAGTCAGGGCACATGCCTGGGCCAGGTCCTCAGTTGGGAGGCGTGAGAGACACAACCGATATTTCTCTCTCACATCAATGTTTCTCTCCCTCTCTTTTTCCCTTCATTTTCCTCTCTCTAAAAATAAATGAATAAAATTTTGAAAGAAAGAAAGAAAGATTAGCCAGCTGCAAAGACACCCTCTCTCTGGCATTTACTACAGTACAGATTTTCACAAAGGGCTTGAAAAGATATAAATTGATGAGCTGTCTTCAGGATTCCTGGGTGAGTCCAGTGCCCCAGCAGATCTGCTGGTCTCCAGCCTAGGAGCTGCTCTCAGATGGAATCTGCCAGCTACTTGGACACTGAAACACAGTAAATCCTCATCAGAGCCTGTGGCTGAGCCAGATATTATCTGGGAACTCAAGCAGTATGATTCCATTCCAACAAGATAGCTTCCCTGAACTGCAGTTTGACTCCAACTCTCTCATCCTCCTTGTTTCTATCCTGCAGGTGTGTTCAACACAGCCTTCAACTTGGACTGCAGTGTGGACTTGGAATCAGAAGATGCAGGTTCAAGTTCTGGCCCTGACACCCACTAACAGAGTGGCCTTGGGCAAAGCACTTCACATTTTGGAGTCTAGTTCTTCCCCTAGGGAATAGAGAGACTCTGACATCTTCCTTATAGGGCTACTTTATGCATATGGACGTACTTCATCAATATAAACCACAGTATGTGCTCGGCAGAGTGCAGGAACCCATGTAAAGTATTATCATTACTATTATCTCTCCTTTTAGTTAAAATGTAGCTACAGAGGCATAAGGAATATCTGTGGCTCCTATAGAAGAAAAAGTGTGTGTATTAGTTTTTTGTGACTGCTGTAACAAATGACCAAAACTTGGTGACTTAAAGCAACAAAACTTTATTCTCCAATAGTTCTGGAGGCCAGAAGTCTGGAATCATTTTCATTGGGCTGAAGTTAAGGAGTCAGAGGAGCTGCACTTCCCCAGGAGGCTCCTGGAGGAAACCTGCTCCTTGTCTCTTCCAGCTTCTGGAGGCACTTGTGGTTGCATCACTCCAATCTCTGCTTCCATCTCCTCTTCTGTCTACTTTCCTCCACCTCTTAGGAGGATGCTTGTGGTAGTGCTCAGGCCCATCCAGTTAATCTAGCACAACAGCCTCATCTCAAGATCCTTAACTTAATCACATTTGCAAAAACTTTACCAACAGGTGACATTCACAGGTTCTAGGAATTAGGATTTGATGTCTCATGAGGCCATCATGTAACCTCTGCACTGTGTGTGTGTGTGTCTGTGTGTGTATGCGTGTGTATGCTGGTGGTTGTGATATGGACCAGAAAAAAACATACCCTCTGTCACATTTATACCAATCACCTTCCAAGAGAAATATCCTATAATTTGGTTTAAATGACCTCCACGGAACCTTGTTTAACGTGTCTCCAAACTTCCCAGTAGAAGAACATTCCTTTTATAGATTCACAGAATACAAGAGCTGCCATTCACTGGCATTTATCATTCACTCAGATCAGGGATCAGCTAACTACAACTCTTGGGTCAGTTTCAGTCCCTCCCAGTTACTCACAGTTGTGTAGTTGTGACAGAGACCAGCTGGCCCTCAAAACCTAAAATGTTTACTACCTGGGCCTTTATAGGAAAAGTATGCTGGCTGTTGGCCTAGACCAATGTCTCCACCATACAGATGGGGAACCTGAGACCCAGGAGAGAAGACACCTGTCCAAGTTCCCACAGGGACTTGGGGACAAGATTCTAGACCTGCAAGTCTAGTGCTCTTGCTCAGGATTCCTCAGAACTTCCTCAGGCATGTGGGGGAGTGGAGCCCAGGGCCTCAGAAGTCAAGTTCAGGCAGATCTCAGCTTCCTACAAGGAAGACCTTTAAGCAGAGGCTGACCCAGCTCCCAGAGAGGTTCAAGCAGATGCTGGATACCTTTCCTGTGAATATCCCCAATTGGGAACCTGACAAATAAATGAATGGATAATGGGGAGACTAAATGATGTGGTCAAGGTATTTGAGGGTCGTAAGCTGGCATAGTGCTCCCTAGGCCTAGAGAACACTGGAAGCATTGAGGTAGGGCAGTCAGAAGGAACCTGGAGACCTGACACCATCTTTAAACCTCTGCCCTGAGGCCATTATGGGACTTATTCCCTAACTGGCCACCTCCTAAGAAGCTGCAAGAGAACTTGAGAGTTTGCAGAAGCAGCTGAGCTGATGAAGCCCACCAGTGACTCCCAGAGAGGTGGAGAGGGACTGTGGGGCCTTTAATGATGACTAATTTGCAGCTTATTAATGCAGCGGTAATTAAGAATATTCATTTTATTAAAAGCCATTTATTGTAACAGGGAATGCTATTCCGGAGACTAGCATTGTGCGCACGTACCAATCGGCATAGGTCTATTGTGGCTCTGTGGATGGCAGGTGCTGCGTCACTAATTGTTAAGAGTTTAGGGTCTAATTTTAAACCCTTTTAATTCCATTTGAAATAATTGCTCTAATGAAATTCAAAGTACTCAGAGGCAGCCATGGAAAAGGTGGGTGGTGCGCCTCTCCTGCCCCCAGGGAGCTGGGCTTTGAGAGCTGTGGCAGAGGCTGTACTTGTCCTGGAGCTTCGCTGGCTGCTCTCTCTTCCCTATGAAGAACTTCTCAGCTCCAGGAGGTCTGGAGACATCCAGTGAGGACCTGGTCCCTGTCCGTGGTACTGACCACCACTGCGGCTGGGCAACGGCCTGCCTGGCTGGAGAGAGACTGCAGGAAAAGAACACTGTCTGGGATAAGTTGTTTCTGTAAATCCCACAGGGGCAGGATCTGCAGAGAGAACAGGAGTCCCCACCCAGAGAAAATATCCTTAGCTCCCATGGCATCATAGACTCACACAGGACGTGCCTCAGAGCAGCAGAACCCAGGGATCATCTTCAACACACCAGAACTCCTATGAGGGCTTCCTGCATGCCAAGCACTCCACCAGGCACTTTACATTCATTACCTCACCTAATCCGCACCACCACCTTATGAGATGGATTGCATCATTTTCTCCATTTACTGATGAAGCAACTAAGGCTGGCAGAAGATCAGTATCTTTTCAAAAGTCATACAGGATAAGTGACAGAGGCAGACTTGAATGGAAGTTTTACTTTCTCTCTTCTCAAAGGTTGTCCATCCAGTTTACATTCTGCAGAGGTGAGTCTGGAACCAGCACAGAGTAACTCAAGTGCAATGCTTGCTGCTCTGTATCAGTGGCAGGGTTTTGGGGGAAGGGCATATCAGAGAAAGGGAAAGGCATGAGCAAAAGCTCAGAAGCTTGACAGTCCATGGCATCTGGTGGCTAGACTTAAGATGAAACCTATGACTCCTGTCTTCTGGTGTGTAGATCTTGAGTGTGGTTGAGGCCAGTGGCTTCTTTCTAACCAGCAGATTAATGGCATAAGTGATAGGATGTCACTCCCATTTTACATTACATGTATAAGACTCCATCTTGCTATCAGTCTTGCACTCCCTCTTTGAAGAAGCAAGCACCCATGTTGTGAAATGGCTGTGGAGGGACCCACAAGGCAAAGAGCTACAGGGGACTTGTCAGAGCAGAGGGCCTCAGTCTTGCAGCTTCAAGGAACTGAAGTCTGTCAGCGACTTTAGCAAGCCTCCAAGTGAACTCTTCCCTAGTTATACTTCAAGATGAGAATGCAGTCCAGCCAGCACCTTGGTTGCAGCCTGGTGAGAGCCTAACACAGGAAACCTAGCTAAACCATGCCCGGACTCCTGATCCATAGACACTGGAAGATAATACATGTATGTTGTTTTAAGCTGCTAAATTTGTGGTAATTTGCTACTTACTGATAAAAATGAATGCAACATCTAAAAAGAATGGCAGGAAAAGCAGGGTAGCTAGAATAACTTTCAATCTTTTTGCCTATGTGATACATTTCCCATCAGAAACAGCAGTCACTGGTAGCAATGCAAAAAGTTAAGCTGCAAAAGGAGACAGACTTCAACAGGAGGGATCTTTAGATCATGTTAAGAACTCCATGTTAAGAACTTATATCCCCCATGGAGGGGTGTCTAAACTTTTGGCATCTCTGGGCCACACTGGAAGAAGAAGAGTTGTCTCAGGCCAAACATTACATATACTGTGACACGTAATCACATACACACACAAAATCTCATAATGTTTTAAGTAAATTTATGATTTTGTGTTGGGCTATATTTATAGCCATCTTGAGCTGCCTGCAGCCCATGGGCTGCAGGTTGGACATGCCTGTTAAGATATAAGTGGGGTGGAGTTTTAGACTGGGGTGACATGGTAAGATCTGTGTTAGAGAAAGGGCACTCTGGTGTCCAGAGCTCAGGATCTGGACAATTGAGGGTAGGGAGACCTGGCAGGCTATTGTAGCACTTCAGGCAAGAGATGATAAGAACTTGAACAAAGGCAAAGCAGTGAAGACAGAGAGAAATGTAACTTGTGTTTGGGAGGTAGAAAGTAGAACATCCAGTAAGATAATATTTCTTCTATTCTTGAAAATCTTCAGGAAAGGAAAAGTTTTAGCGCACACTTTCCTTTTGTCCAACACTCTAAGTGACTTCATTAACTTGGTTTCGGCATCGCTTTATTAGTGATATTGCTGTAAAGAGGTTCTGTGTTTTGGGGCCTCCTTCTTTCTCCAAGCACACCGCATTGCATTCTCACTTTCTCAGGGGCAGCTGTGAATGTTTTCATTTTACATGGCCTCAGAGAATGGCTTCAGTGAAATCACTGCCATGGGGTCTTTCTGGGCAAATGTCACTTATCACATCCCTGCCACCATCTAAATAATTTAGCATTTCTCCTATTCTTCAGAGAACTTACTTGGACCTTAATAACATCTTATAGAGTAAATGTTAAGTGCAGAGACAGAAATCTTCCACTTCACCACTCTATCCATTCTTTGAACATTATTGACACTAGGCATAGGGTGTACCAGAGTTAAGTAAGAGATAGCTTTACCCTTAAGGCATTCACAATCTATTGAGAAAGAAAAATGTGTGAAGCAAAAATTGCAGCAAAAGATTCCTATACGAAGGCATGCACTGGATCTGGGATTCCCAGTGAAAGGATTGATAGAGCACTCCAGTTGAGGGATTTTCCAAGCAGAGGGTTCAGTTAATGTAGATGTACAGGGACAGGAAAAGACATAGTACCTCTAGAAATGAATGTAGCATAGAATGCAAGGGAGGGAGGGATGGAGAGTTAGGTAACCTGAGGTTGGAGGAGTCAGCAGCGTTCAGATCATATGGGACCTCATGGGTTTCAGAGGCTTAGACTGTATTTTGTGGGCAGAAGGACCTGCTGAAGAGAATAAGCAGAGAAGGGACATAGAGTTGCATTCTAGAAAGTTGAGTCTTGTGCATTGTGATTGTATCTTACACACTGGTTGCTCCTTTGGATTCTCTCCATCGCAGTGAATGAGGCTAAAATCCGAGAGTAATTCAAGACATATCTTCTTCCTACAATCACCAAACCCCTTCTTTATAACCTCCTTAACATCTGTCGACATTGTTCACTTCTTTTCAACTCCATGCCCTCATTGTACTCCAGGTGCCATCAACTCTTACCTGTCTACTAAGTAACTTCCTGACTGTTCTTCCAGGATTCATCCGGTATTTTCTTAAACCCATTCTCTGTAACCAGATCATCCCTCTTTTTTAAAGGTAAAATCTACCTACAGTGAACTGCACAGATTCTAATAATATAATTTGATGAGCTTTGACAAATGTATATATCCATGTGACCATCACCGCAATCAAGATATAGGACCTATCCAAATTCCCACATTTTTCTTGTTTAGTAAATCTCCCTACCCACCATAAGCCATCACCAATTTCCACTACCAGAGATTAATTTTGTAGCAGGATTCTTTTGTTCAACATGTGTTCGAGATTCATCCATGCTGTAATGTATATCAGTAGTTCAATCTTGTTTATTCTTGGGCTGTATTCTATCGTGTGAATATACCACTATTTATTTATCTATTTACCTGGTAATAGATATTTGGGTTGTCTCCACTTTGGGGTTATTATAAATAATGCTGCTAAGGACATTTGTGTATGGGTCCTTTAGAAGACCTATGTTTTTATTTCTCTCAGGTAATTACCACAAAGTGTATCTGGATCATATGGTAGGTGTGTATTTATCTACTACCAAACAGTTCTCCATTTGACACTCCTACTAACAATTCCCGTGTCTCCACATCCTTGTCAACACTTATGTTTTCTATCCTTTTATTTTTTTTGTTTTTTTAAATTTAATTTAATTTTATTGTTTATGCTATTATAGTTGTCCCATCTCCCCCATTCATACCCCTCCACCCTGCACCCCCCTCCCACCCACATTCCCCCTGCTTTAGTCCATGTCCATGGGTCATAAGTTCTTTAGCTTCTACATTTCCCATACTATTCTTGCCCTCCCCCTGTCTATTTTCTACCTACCTTCTATGCTACTTGTTCTCTGTACCTTTTCCCCACTCTCTCCTCTTCCCACTCCCCAGTTGCTAACCCTTCATGTGATCTCCATTTCTGTGGTTCTGTTCCTGTTCTAGCTGTTTGCTTAGTTTGCTTTTCTTTTAGGTATGGTTGTTAATATCTGTGAGTTTGCTGTCTTTTTACTGCCATATTTTTTATCTTCTTTTTCTTAGATAAGTCCCTTTAACATTTCATATAATAAGGGCTTGGTGATGATGAACTCCTTTAACTTGACCTTATCTGAGAAGCACTTTATCTGCCCTTCCATTCTAAATGACAGCTTTGCTGGATAGAGCAATCTTGGATGTACGTCCTTGCCTTTCAAGAGTTGGAGTACTTTCCAGCCCCTTCTTGCCTGTAAAGTCTCTTTTGAGAAATCTGCTGACAGTCTGATGGGAACTCCTTTGTAGGTGACTGTGCCCTTATCCCTTGCTCCTTCTAGAATTCTCTCCTTCATTTTAATCTTGGCTAATGTAATGATGATGTGCCTTGGTGTGTTCCTCCTTGGGTCCAACATCTTTGGGACTGTCTGAGCTTGCTGGACTTCCTGGAAGTCTATTTCCTTTGCCAGATTGGGGAAGTTCTCCTTTATTATTCGTTCAAAGAAGTTTTCCACTTGTTGCTCCTCCTCTTCCCCTTCTGGTACCCCTATAATTTGGATGTTGGGATGTTTAAAGATGTCCTGGAGGTTCCTAAGCCTCTCCTAATTTTTTTGAATTCTTGTTTCTTCCTTCTTTTCTGTTTGGTTATTTCTTTTTTCCTTCTGGTCCACTCCATTGATTTGAGCCTCAGTTTTCTTCCTACCATTATTGGTTCCCTGTGCATTTTCCTTCATTTCACTTATTGTAGCCTTCATTGTTTCATCTAATTTGCAACCAAAATTAACCAATTCTGTGAGTATCCTGATCACCAGTGCTTTGAACTGTGCATCTGATAGGTTGGCTATCTCTTGGTCACTTAGATGAATTGGCTCTGGGGCTTTGATCTGTGCTCCCGTTTGAGCCATTTTTGGTTTTTGTTTTGTTTTGTTTTGGTCTAGTTGTGCCTGTTACATAGTGAGGGGTGGAGCCTTAGGTGTTCCCCAGGGTGGGGCAGCCCAGTTGCTGGGCTGTAACCCTATATGTGGGGGTGGGGTTTGAGAAGGAACAATGGCACTTGCTCCACTCTCTCTCATATTTCAGTCCCTTCCGCCGCTTCCCACAAGCAAATTGGGCCCTTCTGGTGCTGGTTCCCAGGTGGATGGGCTTGTGTATGTTCTAGGACCCTGTGGGTCTCTCCAATGAACTCTCCTGTGAGGCTGGGAGTCTCTCCCAGCACCTCAACCCCCACAAGTGTTTTCAATTGGTGCTTTTAGGCTTTATTTCCTGGTGCTGCGGCCCTGGGTTGCTCAGTCTGTCTCCCCGTTTTTGCCTGGTTTATCTGTGCGCGAATGTGTGACCGCGGTCAGCCAGCTGCTTTGTGCTCCCAGGTTCTGCTAGCTACCGCCTGTGTACCCGGACTGCCAACCACCACTTTTTTCCTGTCTTGACCCCTCTCCAACGGCCACTGATTCCACCACCAACTCTACACCTCTTACCAGTCTGGATGAATGGTTGTTGAACTTCCTTACAGTTTAATTTTCTGTCAGATCTGGTTGTTTTTTTGTTTCTAAATCTTTGTTGTCCTTAATTTTGGTTGTGGGAGGAGGCAGTGTGTCTACCTATGCATCCTTCTTGGCCAGAAGTCCCACAATATTTTTTCTATCCTTTTAATTCTAGCCAGTTAACTGTGTGTAAAATGGCATCACATCATGTCTTTAACACATTTCCTTAATGACTAATGATACTGAGTAACTTTTCATGTGCTTACACTCATTCATATTTGTTGTTTTGTGAAATCTATGTTCAAGTATTTTTCCCATTTTTATTGAGTAATTTGTCTTTTTATTATTGACTTCTATGACCTCTTTACATAGTTTGACAGACCTGTGCAATGAGAAGGTTTCCTTCCATTCTGTGGCTTATTTCTACTTTAGTGATGACAGAGCAGTCTTGACATTTTGATAAACTCTAATTTGTCAATTGTTTTATGATTAGTCCTTTTCATACCTAAAATGTTTGCCTTCTCCAGTGTTACAAAGATTTTCTCTTATTTTTAAAAAAATATTTTAGCTGTTACCTAAAGCTAAAGCTAAAGCTTTAGGTTTATTATCCATTCAAATCAACTTTAATGTATGGTGTGAGGCAGGAGTCGAAGTTCATCTTTTTCATACATTTCTTTCCATTTGTTTCTAGCACCATTTGTTGAGAAGATGTTCATTTTGACTTAGAATTGCCCTGGTGATTTTGTTAAAATTCAAGGGCCAATATGGATTCATTCTGGACTCCCTATTCTGTTCCACTGACCTGATTGTCTACCCTTATCTGTATACTACAATACCTTGATTACTGTAGCTTTTTAAGGTTTTTATACGTCTTGAAATCAGTTCTGAAACTACGTTCTTTATTTCAAGATTATTTTGGCTATTCTAGATCCTTTGAAATTAATTATATATATATTTTAGAATCAACTTATCAATTTCATTTAACAATGGCCTAGTGAATTTATGATTAAGATTGCATTGTATCTATAAATATTTGGGGGAGAATCAATATCTTAACAATATTGTGTTCTCAATGTAAAGATCCTACACATCCATTAATAAATTTATTCCTAAGTATTTATATTTTTATGCTATTATAAATGAAATTTTCTAATTGTTTGCTTTTAGTATATAGAGTATCTTGTGTATCTTATGTACTGGTGATCTTGCTAAATTAATGCAGTAGTTTAAGTAAGTTAAAAAATATTTCTCAGAATTTTTACATGTCATTGGTGACTAAAGACAGTTTTAGTTTTTGTCCAATGTTTCTTTTTTTCCTTCTTCTTAACTGTGTTGGCTAGCACCTCCAATTCAATGTTGAACAGAAGTGATGAGAGAAGACACCCTTGCCGCATGCTCAGTATTAAGGGGAAATTTTCCAGGATTTTCTTCACAAAGCACGATGCTCACTGTAGGTTTTGTTGTTGTTGTTGTCATTGCCCCTGCTGCTGTTTGTGATGCCCTTTATCAGACTGAGGGAGTTTTCTGAGAGCTGAATGGGTGTTGAATTTCTCAAGTGATTTTTCTGCATCTGTTAAGATTATTTTTATCCTTTATTTTTGTAATGTGGTGAATTACATTGATTTTCAAATGTTAAATCAACCTTGTGTTCCTGGGCTCTGATGTAGCATCTTTTTATATATTTCTACATTCAATTTATTAATTTTTATTCAGGATTTGACATCCACATTCATAAAAATATTAGTATATGGCTTTCTTTTCTTGTACTATCATTGCCTGGTTTGGGTATCAAGGTTATGCTGGCTTTGTAACACAAGGTGGGCTTGTTTCAGCCTCTATTTTCTGAAAAAAATTCATGTAATATTGGTGTTATTTATTTCTTAAATGTTTAATAGAACTCACCAGGGAATCATCTGGATCTAGAGATTTCTTTATGGGAAGGCATTTTCATTATAAATTCAAATTATTTAATAAACAAAGAACTATGCCAATTATCTCTTCTTGTGTCAATTTTGATAAGTTGTGCTTGTGTGTATTTAAAGATTTGTCCATTTTATCTAAGTTGTCAAATTTATTTGCAAAATACTGCTTTATTTTTCCTGTGATGTCTGCAGTATCTGCAGTGATAATTACTTCACTTCTGATAGTGCACCATTCTTCCCCCTTTCTTTCAATATCTCTTTTTGATCAGTCCTGCTTGGGGGGGGTTTCAATTTTATTAATCTTTCCAGAGAATGAAATCTGACTTTGTTAATTTTCTCTCTTCCTCACTGTTTTCTATTTCTGTTTCCATTCTTATCTTCATTATCTCCTTCCTTTAATTTTCTGTCTTCTTCTTTTTTTTTAGTTTCTTAAGGCAGAAACGTAGATCTTTATTTAAAAATCTTTTTTCTTTTCCAATATAAGCATTTAAATACCTCTCCCACACCCCTTGCTGGGTATTGCTTTGACTCTGTCCCTCAGGTTTTGATTTGTGTGTTTTTATTATTCAGTTCAAAATATTGTACAATGTACTTTGTGATTTCTTCTCTGACACATTGGTTATTTAAAGTGCACTTTTAAATTTTCAATTATTTGGAGTTTTTTCAAATATTTTAGTGTCATTGATTTGTAAGTTCACTGTTGTTAGAGAATACACTATGTAAGTTTTCAATCTTTTGAAATTTACTGAAACATACTTTACAGTCCAGTATACAGCTTGTCTTGGTGAACATGCCGTGTGTACTTGTAGGGAATATATATTCTGCAAGTGTTAGGTATGGTGTTCAATAATTCTATAAATGTGAATAGGTAAAGTTGATTGATAGTCTTATTCAAATTTTCTATATCCTTACTGTTTTTTTTTTCTTTTTGTCTAGCTGTTCTATTAATTACTGAGAGAGTATGCTAGCCAATGCTTGCTTCATTTCTTCTGAGGATCCATTAATAAATGCATACACATTTAGGATACTTATGTCTTTCTAATGAATTAATCCTTTTTATCATTATGAAATATCCCTCCTTATCTCTGATAATATTCCTTATCTTGAAGTCTAATTTGTCTGATATCAGTACAGCCACAGCAGCTTTCATATGCTCCCTGTTTGCATAAGAAAGAGTTGGTATATCTTTTCCCTATCCCTTTCCTCTCAACCTATCTGTATCTTTACATTTAAAATGCATGTGTGTGTGTGGACAGAAAATAGTTGGAGCTTGCCTTTTTTATCCAGGCTGATCATCACTGGACTTCAGGTGTTTTAAAGCGGTACAACGAGGGGCTTCAACCAGCTGGCTGGAGAGTTGTTTGCCTTCTGGCTCCCATCTCTGTGACTTGGATCAACAGGAGAAAGATACCCCGAGTCTCTTCCCTAGCTAGGGACCTGCTTGGCACCTGGCTTGCCATGATTTGGAGTCAGGCCTCAGGGCGGAACCTTCGAAAGGGAGTGAGCTGCGAAAGGGTTAGTGCCGTTGCTTGGTGCAAATGTGTAAAACAAGCAGATCAGCCTTTGACTACCCTCTCACACGATCGATGTCCTGCTTTCATAAAGCTTCTTTCATGGTAGTCCTATTCCCTTAGTTATATCTTTGGCAACACAGTTCCTTAATTAGAGTTTTCTCTTGGTTGAAAAGATGCTACTTTGAAGAACAAGAAAACGGCTTCTCCTACCTCTCTTCTCTTTTGCTCTTAGTCCTTCCAAAGCCCAGAGAGTTGCTTTGATTAGCTTGCTGGAGGATTTCTTTCAAGGAATCAAAGAAGGGATTTTAAGGAAAGGTAAAAGAAAGCAGGAGGAAGAAACCAGAATGCACGGAGATGCCTACCGTGGATTAGATCTGGATGAGGAAATCCTCACAACGACCTTAGGAGGTGGTGCTTTTACTGTGCCCATTTTACAGACAAGGAAACTGAGCTCGGAGGAGAGGACTTCGCCAAGGTGTGGTGTGTCTACACTGGGCAGTGTACACGTGATACAAGAGAAGCAGACCACATACTATCTCTATAGAGGTCAATCCTGATTAGTCTAACGATTCACAAGGGCCTTCTCCAGGAGTCAATTATTGCCCCAGGGGCGGACAGGTATACTAATTGGCTCAGTCAGACTGAAGGGAAGGATTTACATCACATGTTAGGGGGAGAGGCTCCCTCCCTCATCTGCTAGATGTGAACCAGGAAACTTGTATTTCTTACCAGGGGAGGGGAGGATCGGCATTAGGATAAAGCAAAGTGAAGACAGCAGCCCTAGATCTTTGATGACATTGGTCTATCGGTTACACCACCCCTGCAGCCTGCACTAACTCTGCTGTTCTCCTGAGAAATAATACATCTCTGTGTTGCTAGTTTAAATGACATTTCATGTTTCTTGAAGTTAAAGCTTCGTAACTGGAAAAATCACAGGAAAAGTGAGCGGTGGACCTGGACCGGAGCAGAGAGCAGCCCCGCTCCAGAGCGCGTGCTGAGCTCTGTACGTCCTCCTTGGCAGTGGGACTTGGTGACCCTTGTACAGATGAGAAAGCTGAAGTGCGAAGAGGAAAAGTGATTTGACCAGGGTCACAGAGCCAGCAAACGGCGCTCACCCCGGCTGGCAACTGAGGTTAGGTCCCCGCGAAGCCCACACTGCATCTGCACGCCTCCGCTGCCTTCCCACACTTCTGGCTGCCACCCTCCCTGTACCTTTGACTCCAAACAGAGCCCTCTCCGTCACCAAATAATGTGATCAAATCAAACCTTCTTTCCATACAATTAGAAAACATAGCAGGTTACAGCAAAAAATGCAAAAACCTCCAAAGCCGCTCAAAGCTAATTAATTTCTATTACTAGTGAGAGAAGAACCACTTAACATGTCTTTTCTTATTCAAATTACCATTGACGGCACCTGCTTTTTTATTCTTGGGAAATCCTGCTACAATGCGGGTAAATTATGTAAGACTGTAGAATTTATGAAGATAAGGCAATTAGCATTACAAAACCGAGTCCGGGTTACAATTTCTGGGGAACAGAAAGAGTTATGATGCTCCCTTAAATGGCCCAGTGAAGTCTCGCAGATTGAGTTAATCCTGTGGTAGTCAGGGAAATTGAAGGCTAAATGGCGCCATGATGGTGGGTAATTAATAGTCTGGGCCCTTTGGTGATGGGCTGTCTGTGCCGAGGAGGAGGCGGCCAAGGCTCTGCGCGTTCCTTCCAGAAGGAAAAGGGGCGGAACAGAGTTTCTAGGGTCGGGAGGCAGAGAGGGGAAGAATTTCCTTGGGAGGTCCCTGGTCATCTGGGTCAAGCCGGAGCCAGCACTGTGAGGCCATCCTCTGATATATTTTCCCCAAATGTCTGTCCTGCCCTGCAGCCTGGACCCCCGCACAGCTGCCACTGAGCAGGTGCTTCCTGAGATTTTGCACCTGAGCTGGGAGGAGGAGACACCCTGGATTACTAGGGTACTTGACTTGATAGTCACAGATAGGGGGTGGGGTAGATGGGTGGTGTGGGGAACCCAAACCACAGGGAGCCCAGCGGAGAAAAGGCATTCTGACCCCAGTGATCATCCTTGATTTGAAAGGGCCAGGCAGCAGGCCTCACGGTAAAGGGGTGGGCAGCACGCAGGGCTGCTAGACTGAGCAAAGTAAGCTACAGAATGCCCAGTTAAATTTTAATTTTGGATACATGACACAACTTTTTTTAGTGAAGCGTGTCCCATCTAGCACACCTGTATTCTATATGACACAAACATGTGAGCTGCCGACCAGACTGGGGCCTGTTGCCGGTTTGCCCTGGAGCCCAGCAATGTGGTCTCTGGCTCCGGATAGAAGACATTGGAGGAGCAGGGCAGGCCGAGCTGGGCCTGCCAGCACCGCCCCCTAAGGTGCTCGGCTGGGCCCACAGGCTTCACAAAAGAGTAATTGACTGGTAATTATCATCAGTTAGAAGCTCTGAGCACAGGCCTTTTCAGCACAGAAGTTGATTCTGGTTTTTAAAAGGGTTTGCAGACTTGACAAATGCCTTTCCTAATCAGTACAAATTGTTCCCTGAAGCAGGAGAGAGCTGTGGGTCCTTCTTTCTGCTTCCAGTTAGGGAGTGGTCAGCATCATTTCTGGGGGTCTGGACTCACTCTCCTCGCGGAGGTGCAGGGT
The DNA here is from genome assembly GCA_004027475.1 of Anoura caudifer. NCBI lineage: Eukaryota > Metazoa > Chordata > Mammalia > Chiroptera > Phyllostomidae > Anoura > Anoura caudifer. The sequence goes on from PVKU01002062.1 coordinate 60,848, forward strand.
GAGGGTGGTGGAGGAGGTGGGGTTGGCGTTGAGTGTGGGTGAGAGGGCCTCTGGTGAAAGTTCTGGCCGCTAGATAGCAGGCCCAGGACTGGAGCCAGCTGACTTAACGGTCACTGCCTTTTATTTATTTTTTATTATTCATTTGTTTAAATCCTCACTCCGGGATATGGTTATTGATTTGAGAAATATCCATCAGCTGCATCTGCACACACCTGACTGGGGGTCAAACCCTCCACCTAGGTATTGTGTCCTGACTGGAAATTGACGCTTTTGGTGGAAGGAAGTATGCTCCAGCCAGAGTGAGGCACTGCCTTTTAGAAACTGTCTCCAAGGACGAGTTCGTAATCCCTTTGGACCCAGTGTTCTCACATGTAAATGGGAATGATGACCCGTCTTACCCTATTCGCAGAACTGACTTGACTATTAAATGGGAGATCAGGCTTCTGGTGGAGAGGCCCCCGCCCCACTCCACAATCCTACCTGTTCACTCCCCATCTTCATTCTCACAACTTCTAGAAACAGACTTGCACCCAAGGCAGCAAGAATTGAACAAACAAAAATAAGCCCACATCCAGCCGGTTCTAGATTTACATTCCTCTTCTCCTCCTGCATTGCACCCAAGCGCCCATGGCCCATTGTATTGGCCCCTTTCGGCTCCCGTCTCAGTTTAGGGAAAAACACATTTATCTGATCATGTGATGTTGGAGCCATTCCTACTTTCTCCAGTTTTCAGCGCTGTCCCAGGACCCCCTTTCCACTCCTTCTGTCTCAGGCTGAGCCCAGCCTTGCCCCCTCCCAGCAGCCCCTCATTCACACCTGTCCTAGCCATGCCTTTCTTATCGGCATCCCTTTGCCTAGGCAAGTGGCAGAAGTGAAGAGAGGCTAACGTTTCTAATGCAGTCTTGAACCTAGGGGGTGCCCCTTCTAATCAGAGAGATGGGAACCCCTGCAGCACTATTTGGCTTGCTTTGTAAACTCTGCTAATCAGGGTCAGACTCCTGGCGAGACTCCTGGGTGGACCCAGGGTGAAAGTTGGTCTGTTGGCTCAGTTGCAGTAGGAGAAAGGACAGGGACCAGGGAGTAGAGAGGGGAGAGGATGGGCTTCAGGAAGCTCCTGCTTTGGGATGGGTACCCTTACCCTCTCCAAGAGCGGGGACATGTGACCAAGGAATTAAACTAGCCATTCTAAACCCGATAAATAGTGTAAATTATAGAACATCCTAAGAAACTCATATACGAAATTCCTTTCATTCCAGTAGAGAATCTGACTGAGCAAGGTCCCGAAGGTGACCACCTGCTCCCTCCCCCAACTCGCAGCACTGAGTAAGACTTGTTCAGAGGTCTTAGCCCTTTGTCCTCCATCTCCCAGGATGGAGAATAAAGCGTTAACATGAGAGCTCAAGGGCCTAACTTCTCTCAGGCAAAACCCTTGTGGCTTGCATCCATCACATCCATCGTTGTGTTAAAAGCCCTCATAGCTCTGTGAGGTAGGCAGGGCCAGAATTATAATGATGGTTATTTCCGTTTCCCAGATCTGGAAACCAAGGCCCCATTTCCTGAGATCATTGGGTTAGTGAAGGAGGAGCTAGGACCAGAACTGGCACCACCCCACCACACCAAGGCAGCCTGCTCAGGACCTGCTGAAATCACTAGGCTTTTCTTGGTATGTTACTGCTGGGCTTGAACTCATTTGAAACAATGAGCTTTTATGAAAAAGAAGGCTTCCCCAGAGGTTCAGTAGGTCCTGGGCTTACTCAGATTGAAATTCTACTGAAATGTAGAATCTCAAGTGCCTGCTGAGTGTGGACACTGGTGGGGCTTTTTCCCGGAAGTTTAATAATCACCATGACTCTGAACTGATGCGGTTACCCCATTCTGCAGATGGCTCTTGGAGGGGCTGGGGAACCTCAAAAGAGATAAAGGTCCTGCAAAAGAGATAAAGCCAGGACTCAGAGCCATTTTGCATTTTCCCTCACACCCTCCCAGATACCTCTGCATCCCAGAAAGAAAGCCAAACATTATCCTAAGAAATACTATTTATATATTAAAATAACAAAGAGTACAATAAAATCTGAAACCTTATCATGGCCCACAAGGCCTCTGCTCAGCTTTCCAAACGCATCTCTTTTCCTTCCTTCCGCATTCAGGACGCTGCTGCGTTTGTATGTTCCTTCCTGTCTTCCCTTCAGTATTTGACACTGGCTGTACCCTTTTCCTAAAGTATTTGCACGGATGGCTCCTTCTCCTCAGTGACTTGTTACCTTACATGCTGCCTTTTGGACGGGGCTGCGCTGTCTACACTGGTGCCCTCGTCCCAAACCATCACCTGTTTTCCAAACTAATTTTTTTATATCTTCTTATTATCCGAAATCATCTTACTGACGTTTCACTGTTCACTCTGTGTCTTCCTTACTAGACTGTGAACCCCTTGTCTACCTTGATACCCACTTTATTCCAGCACCTAGAATAGTGCCTAACACATAGTAGGTGCCCTGAAAAGATTTGTTAAATGACTACTGAGTGAGATTTCATATCTTGGGATGATGTTATTCCTGATCTCCATCCTGACCAAGGCTATTCTTAGCAACAGAAGAATGTTTTTGTTTCCTCTTTTTTTATTAACAAATCTCATTAAAATAAGTCTTGCCTCCAGAGTAGGTGTTGCTTTAAACAGGTGGTTTAATCAAAGCGAGGATGCGGAGGTGCTGGGCAGCCTGGATTACCCACAGTGCCAGCTTACATGGACCTGGAGAAGAGGGAGTATGCAAATAGGCATGGGGCCCTCGGAAAGATCCATCCCACTTTCTGAAATAATGTAAAAAGAAAACTTTCAAATACCACAATTTGCAAATGAAGACCTTTAAAATAATGGGATGGCAGCTCTGGAATGGGATTATTAGGATAATGCGATGTTTAAGTGGGTGCTTTCCCTCTCAAGGACCTGCCTGAATTCTGCTGAGCTCATTTCACGAGAGACCTCAGAGAGATCAGTTATGACTTTTATTAAAGTCAAACCAATACCTGTATTCGCAGCCGCCTGGAGGAAATTTCTTTCTGTAACTCTGATTGAAGTTTAATGGGAACTACACAAAGGAAATTTACTTAACCTCCTCACCCATCTCTTCCACGGTGGAAGTCTGTTCATCACGTGCTCTACTCCCAGGAGACACTATCAAAGATAGCACTTCTCAATTTCATAATATTTTTCAGAGTAAAAGAGGGAAGACAGCTGCAGACCCCAACTACTCCAGAATACCACGTCGTCAATATCTGATTTCACTTATAGGAACAACGCAGACGTTTTCTCAAGGGTTTGCACGTTAGTACTTTGCAGATTACAAAATATAAGGCATATGAGCTACTAAGAAATTATGTTCCCTGCACGTGAAAGTGTATGGAAACGGAGCCCTGGCTAATATGCTCCTGATTGCTTCATACTGCTGGTCAACCGCAGCTCCCAGGCTATAGGCCAAACCAGGCCCCTGCTCGTACACAGACAATAAACGCCACCAGGCGCCTTTCATTCCAGAGACCCAGGCATCTATTATTAACATCTGTCATGTCTATAGTACTTTGTAGATGAGAAGTACTAAAAAACTCACATTTTTCTTATGAAACTCATACAGACATAAGACATAGGTTTAGGTTTGTATAAAACCCCACATGTACAATTTCTGTAAACTATTAAACAGCGACTATCTCTGTAACCATGACTCAAGTCAAGCAATAGGGGTGTTACAAGCACCCAGGGCCTCTCTGTGAACCCGTTCCTGGTCGCCATTGCTCCTCACCTTCCAACGTTCACCCTAATGCCTTGTTTGCTTGATTCGATTGCGTTTGGAGACAATATGGTTTAGTCTTATCAAATCAAACATCATGCAGTTTGCACTCCTTTCTGTCTGGCCGCATACGCTCAGCATTTTGTTTTTAAAATTCACCCCTGAATCTTAGAAGAATATTGCTATATGTATACCAAGGTCATTTGATTTGCTGTTTGCTATTCCACCAATATGTGTACAACGATTTATTTATTGTTTCCTGCTGATGGACATCTGGGTAGTCTTCAGTTTGAGGCTATTACAAGCAATACGATGATAATAATCTTGTACCCATATTTTGGCACATGCCTGCATGAGTTTCTCTAGCAGAACTTAACAACCTTAGACCCTTGGGCTAAATCTGGCCCATCACTTGTTTTGGTAAAGTTCTATTGGAATATAGGCATGCCCATTTGTTTAGACATTGTCTATGGCTGTCTTTATGCTATGAATGCAGAGTCGAGTAGTTGTGACAGAGACCATATGGCACGCAAAGCTGACAATATTTACTATCTGGCCCCTTTCGTAAAAAGTTTGCTGACCTCTGCTTGAGGTCATATGCTTGTGAAGGATTGGACAATAACAGGGTGGCATACTTTCAGTCATACTAGATACTAGACAGCATCATTTTTTTTTCAGCAAACCTTTTAATATAATTTTTGGTATTTTATTTTGAAATATTTCAAAGTTTTATATTGCATATTCAATATTGTGTATTACTGTACAACTTCAGGATTTCATCAAAAGGATGAAAATCTGCAAATTACTCTAACTATACTCCATGAGAAATCTCAGACATGGCTGAACTGGGAGGAAAAATCAGGCTTATTTACTTAGCCCTTTACGGCTCACCAGTTCTTTCAACCCCGTAGTATAAAGTCCTCACCATCTGATCTGTTTGGTGGGATTGCCAATCCCTGGCTCTTTTGTTGTACATTTGATATTCCTGGTGGTTGCTATTACAAATCTGTCATGTCTCTGAGACTCCTATATAAACTTATTTAGAACCATGGGAACCAGTAGGCCCAGCAGCATTAAGTATGAAGATAAACAAACCTTCCATTATAAAGGGTGGAAGAAATGTGTATTTTTGTTTTTGTTTTTTAACTGGAGGCACGGAGTCAATCTCCTTTATTCAGTGGGCTTTTCCTCACCATCTTCAAAAGTTTCTTCTCTGTCATTAACTATAGCTTCCTCAGGCTGCTGGTATTCTAACAGCAGATCATCATGTCATTTTCTACTTCTGTGAATTTCACCCCATCCATCCCTTCTCCTGTAAACCAGTGAAGGAAGGCCTGGCCACCATTAGAGAAAACTGTTCCCAGATGCGCTAAAAAAAACCAACTCATGAATAGTGGTGCTGTTGCTCATAAGCATGGATGCCAGCTTGAGGCCCCAAGAAGGGACTCCTCACATGACCACCTGGAGGCTCCAAAGAGGGGTGTCCCACATGGCACCTTCATGATATTGGGTAACTGCTCCACAAAATAGCTCTGTTCTTGTTCCAGATGGCCAGCATCTGCTCTTTCACCTCCTCCACGGTCTGGAGGCCCTGTGACCACTGTCAGGGAGGCCCATGTCTCAGCTCATAGATTGCCCACATATGTTATCAAGGAACATTTGCTGAGTGACCTCTGGGTCTGCGAAGGCTTAGTGCTGCTGAATGCCTCTAGCTCTCAGCAGAGTAAAGTTGGTATGAAGAGTTTGCTTTTCTCTCATTAAAAGAATCGAGAAGTAGGCAATCCCTGGCTAGGATGGCGGCTTGATCGTCATCAGGGACTGAGACCTTGTCTTCCATTTTTCTGTTCCTCCATCCTTAACCAAACAATTCATCCTTAAACTGAGGATTTAGCCATCAATTCTGCACTCCAGTTAGAAGGAAGGTGGGGAGGGCAAAAAAGTGCATCCCAGCTGCCTTCTCCTGTTTGAAGAACTTTCTAGGAAGTTCCACTCAACAACTTCCACTTAAGTCTCTTTGCCCAGGTCTAAGGCTATTCCTACTGTAAAGGAAGGTGGGAGATGTAAACTTTATGTTGTGGACATTACCACACAGAATAAAACCAAGAAGGGGCAAGTGAAATTTGAATGGGAAAATCAGTCTCTGCCACATGGAGGGATGTCACGGCAGCCAGGGCAAGAGCACAGCTGGGCCTGCAGCTAGGGTCAGTGATACTAGGATGGAGGCAGCCTCGCTCTCTTCACCCCCTTTCCAGGGGACATGTGGTTCTTTCTTTGTACCCCTCTCCTATGAGCCTGTGATTTCTGCTCCCTATAACTTCAGTGTGCATGGGATATTGCACATGGAACCTACTCTGTCCTCACCTGTTCATTTCATCTCAAATTCCCATTACTACCTGCCAAGTGCTCACTCTTATTTAAATTCTGGGATAAGATGCTTTAATCAGTCCATGGCCAGCCTTGGGACAAGTGTCCAGCTCTGGTCCCAATAAATGAGGAAAGAGGTAAGGCATGAACATGCAGAACATGGGGTGACTTTTTTGAGGTTGGGCAGGCCCGTAATGACACACTCTGGTTATGTACCTTTGGAGGTAGCAGTTGTTAGAGGTTTTATAGTATTTTGTCTTAAACCTCCACACAGTGGAGATACCCAGTTATTTTAAAGTTGCTACCAGAAAAGTTTACCTAAAGTTAGTTCTAGATTTTAAACTGGTGGAGCTAGAAAACTTTTATTTGGAGGGATGTGAAAAGTGTCTGCTTCTAGAGGGAAACAGGAATTTTTTATGGAGAAGAATTTTTTATGAATTTGTTCTGAGAAGAGCCTTTAAGAGGCAGCATTTCAGTCATTTTCTTAACCACACAGTGTATTGCAGGTGTAAGGTCAGTAGACATGCTCAATGCTCCTAGGCAAGCATTAAACTAGAGACATCATCCAAATCAGCTCTGAGATGTTGAGTGTTCCCTAGGATGCCATATCTCTAGCAGAACCAGGGCCTTGTGAAGAGATTATTTTTCTAAAATAAATTTTAAAAAGACTATCCAGCAATGCCTTCACTTATTTCTTGGGAGATGTGTGAATATTTTTTTAAATACTATATGTATGTGATTGAAAGCATGTATTTAATGAGGGGGGATGTACATGTCTGACATTCTTTTCATCTCACACTGGAGCTGAAGGACATCTCACACTGGAGCTGTGAAGTGGAACTGGAGGGGACATAGCATAGTCTTTAGGAAAGATACTGTTGACCATGTGACTGCCTGTCAGGCCATAGGGCCCAGCTTTGCCCTGGGGTTGGAGGGAGGGTATCTAGTCTATATGTTAGAAATCCTCACTGTTAGTTTCCTGGGAAAGAAATGGGATGAGCCTTGAATTGGGAGAAAGGAGGACCTCACAGTCTTTCTGGGACCTGCAGTTCATGGAGACAGGCATAGTCAAAGGAGCTCCCATCTGTGGAGGAGAGGTAGCCCAGCAACATGGCAGTACTTCTAGAGTGAGAAGCCAAGAGATGGCTAGGAATGTCTTCAGTGGAGAATACAATTGATAGACCCTAGGAACCTGTATATCTATCTGCTATCCTGTTTTAGTTTTTCCTTTTCTTTTGTTAGCTTCACATGTTTCTCCCTACTCCCACCACCTCTCCCCTCACTGTTATTGTGTTGAGTATTCTCTGGGAGAATTAATGGAAGGTTTTGTATATAGGCTTGGGTCAAAGCAGTAAAGAACAACTCAGAGCAGCATGGAGAAGGAGCTACAGAATAGTAGAAAGTGATGTAAGAGGAAGCTCTAGTAAGAGGTGGCAATCAATAACTATTATTATTTAAGTATGATTAAAAGATCATTGACTTTTTAAAGCAAAAACAATAATGTATCATGAAGTGTGGTGTAGAAGTTGAATATATACCAAGACTAGCATAAAAGCTGAAAGGGGAGAATTTGAAGTATATTTCTAAGGTTCTTACACTATACATGTAGTCATACATCTTTTGAAGGTAGAATGTGATAAGTTAAAGATGTATGTTATAAACTCCAAAGCAACTACTAAGATAACACACAAAGACTTGCAGCTAATAAGACAACAAAGGCGATAAAGGGAATCATAAAAACATAATTAATTCAAAAGAAAGCACAAAGAGTGGAATGAGGGAACAAAAAAGAGCTGAGACAAATAGAAAACAAAATAGATGATAGATTTAAACCCAATCATGCAAATAAAAACACTAAATTTATAAACAGTCTACACACTCTAATTAAAAGCAGATATGATCAGATTAGATTTAAAAAATAAGATCCAACTATATGTTGCCTATAGAAAAACCACTTTAAATATAAAGACACAAATGGATTAAAAATAAAAGGATGGGGAAAGATAGACCATGCTAACAGCAATAAAAACTTGGAGTGGCTATATTAATATCAAAGTACATTTCAGAGCAAAAAATATTCCCAGAAATAAAGAGCATTATTTCAAAATGATAAAAGAGGCAATTTATCAAGGAGGCATTACAATCCTCAATGCTTATGCACTTAATAACAAAGCAACATAATATTTAAAATAAAAACTGATAGGATTTTGAGGAGAGATAGACAAATCTACAATAACAAAGAATTTAGTACTCCTCTCTCAATAATTGTTCAAACAATAGACATAAAAATCAATTAAGATACAGAAGACTTGTGCAGCACTATAACCAACTTATTGACATTTATAGAACATCCCCCCACTAGCAAAAGAATATACATTCTTTTCAAGTATATATAAAACATTCACCATGATAGACCATATTTTGAACATCAAAACAAGTCTCAATACATTTAAAAGGATTCAAGTCATCCAAGTATACTCTCAGAGCACAATTGAGTTAAATTAGAAACCAATAACAGAAAGATATATGGAAAATCTCCAAATATTTGGAAGTTAGATAACATACTTTAAGTAACCCATAGCTCAAAGATGAAAAGAACAAGGAAATTAGAAAATATTTTTGACATGAGTGTAAATGAAAATGTACCATATCAAAAGTATAAGATATAGTGAAATGTATAACACAAAACTCCTATCTTGAAAAGAACAGTCTTAAGTCAATGGCCTCAGCTTCCACCTTAAGAAAGGAGAAAACAAAAAAATAAATGAAACCTAAAGAAGGTAGAAGAAAAAAAAAATCAGAATAGAAATCAATGAAATAGAAAACAGAAAACAATAGAGAAAACCAATGAAATCAAGAGCTGCTTCTTTAAGATCATAAAATTGATAAATTTCTAGCTCAATTGATCAGAAAAAAAGAGAGAATACACTTTCATTAGTTATTAGCAAAATGCAAATTTAAACTGTAATGAGATACTACTACACATCTATTGGAATATCTAAAAAGACTAACCATACCAAGTATGTCAAAGATGCGAAGCAACTGGAACTCTCATATGCAGCTGATGGAAATGTAAAATGGTAGAAGCACTTGGAAAAAAGTTGGCAGTTTCTTACAAGGTTCGTATTCACCTGCTATGTAACATGGCCGTTCCATTTGTTGGTACTAAAGTAGAAATGAAAGCATATGGCCATACACAGACTTGTGTATACATACCTGCACCATCTGTATTTGCAATAGCACCAAGCTGGAAACAACCCAAATGTCTATCAGCAGGTCAATGAATAGACATATTTTTGTATAGTCATAGAGTTGAATACAACCAGAAATAAAAGGATAAAATATTGATACATGCAAGAATATAAATGAATCTCACATAATTACGTTGAATGAAAGAATCCAGACCACAACAGAAATGGTGCATATGATGTTATTTTATTATAAAATCTTAAAAATGAAAACTAAATTATAGTGGCAGAAAGCAAATTATAGTGGTTGCCTGGGAATGGGAGGTGGGCAAGGAGCGATGCTGAAGGGAGTTATAGAGGGGAAAAGAGAAGCTTTAAGAGGTGATGTATAGACTTCTGGCCAAGATGGAAGCATAGGTAGACACACTGGGCTGCCTTGTACAACCAAAATAAGGACAACAAAAATTTAGAAACAAAAAACAACCGGTACTGACAGAAAATTGAACTCTATGGAAGTCTGACAACCAAGGAGTTAAAATAGACACATTCATCCAGATTGGTAGGAAAGGTGGAGTTGGGCAGCTGGGTGGCAAGGGGTCGCAGCAAAAAGCTGGGAGGACCCAGGGTGTGGGGTGGCAGCAGGCAGACCCAGTGAGGCGGTGGATTGTGGAGGGGCACGGTGTGTAAGGCAGCTGGTGGATTGGGTGGTCCCACATTCGTATGCAGAAAAAACAGGCGAAACTGGGGAGTGAGACAGACCACACAACCCAGGGTCCCAGCATGGGGAAATAAAGCCTCAAAACACCGATTGAAAACAACTGTGGTGTTTGAGGTGCCAGGAGAGGCTCCTAGCCTCACAGGAGAGTTCATTGGAGAGAACCCAGGGTCCTAGAATGTACACAAGCCAACCTACCTGGGAATCAGCACCAGAAGGGTCCAGTTTGCTTGGGGAAAGCGGTGGAAGGGACTGAAATCCAGCAGAGAACAGAGCAAGCACCATTG
>PVKU01002062.1:71280-250813 GCA_004027475.1 Anoura caudifer
AAAAAAAAAAAAAAAAAAAAAAAAAAAAAAAAAAAAAAAAAAAAAAAAAAAAAAAAAAAAAAAAAAAAAAAAAAAAAAAAAAAAAAAAAAAAAAAAAAGGCTCAAACCAAAAAACAGATCAAAGCTCCAGAACAAATACAACTAAGTGATGAAAAGATGGACAACCTATCAGATGCACAGTTCAAAGCACTGGTGATCAGGATGCTCACAAAATTGGTTGAATTTGGTTGCAAATTAGATGAAACAATGAAGGCTATGCTAAGTGAAATAAAGGAAAATGCACAGGGAACCAACAATGATGGGAAGGAAACTGGGACTCAAATCAATGGAGTAGACCAGAAGGAAGAAAGAAACAACCAAACAGAAAAGAAGGAAGAAACAAGAATTCAAAACAATGAGGAGAGGCTTAGGAACCTCCAGGACATCTTTAAACATTCCAACATCCGAATTATAGGGGTACCTGAAAGGGAAGAGGAAGAGCAACAGGTGGAAAACTTATTTGAACATATAATAAAGGAGAACTTCCCCAATCTGGCAAAAGAAATAGACTTCCAGGAAGTCCAGGAAGCTCAGAGAGTCCCAAAGAAGATGGACCCAAGGAAGAACACCAAGGCACATCATAATTACATTACCCAAGATTAAAATGGAGAGAATCCTAGAAGCAAGAGGAAAGGAGGCAGTTACCTACAAAGGAGTTCCCATCAGACTGTCAGCTGATTTCTCAAAAGAGACCTTGCAGGCAAGAAGGGGCTGGAAAGAAGTATTCCAAGTCATGAAAGGCTAGGACATACATCCAAGATTGCTCTATCCAGCAAAGCTTTCATTTAGAATGGAAGGACAGATAAAGTGCTTCTCGGATAAAGCCAAGTTAAAGGAGTTCATCATCACCAAACCCTTGTTATATGAAATGTTAAAGGGACTTATCTAAGAAAAGAAGATAAAAAATCTACAGTAAAATGATAGCAAACTCACAATTATTATCAACCACACCTAAAACAAAAACAAACTATGCAAACAGCTAGAACAAGAACAGAACCACAAAAACAGATCACATGGAGGGTTAGCAACAGGGGAGTGGGAGGAGGAAAGAGGGGGGAAGGTACAGAGAATAAGTAGCATAGATGGTAGGTAGAAAATAGACAGGGGGAGGGTAAGAATAGTATAGGAAATGTAGAAGCTAAAGAACTTATAAGTATGACACATGGACATGAACAAAAGGGGGGGAATGTGGGTGGGAGGGGGTGTGCAGGGTGGAGGGAAGTGAAAGGGGGCAAAATGGGACAACTGTAATAACATAATCAATAAAATATATATATATTTAAAAAAGAGCTGATGTATATTTTCATTTTCTGGTTTGTGGTAATGATTTCACAGGTATATACATAAGTCAAAATTGATCAAATTATACACTTTAAACATGTGTCATTTATTGTTTAACAGCTATACTTCAATAAAGATTTGAATATTTGAAATATTTGAAAATATCAGAAATGACCAAGTAACTTTGAAGAACCAAAGAGAAACCTAAAAAAAAAAAAGAAGAAGAAGAATCAGAGAACTAAAAGGGAGAACTGAGGATATTACCTGGAATGCATAAATAGTAGATAGGAGAACCAGGCAAAATTATAAAATATTTCAAAAATTTAGACCAAATGAACATATTCTTTAAAAACATAATTTTTTAAGAAATAAAAAACTTGGAGTCCTATCATCATTAACAAAATTTGAACGAATAGTTAAAAGCCTTCCCATAAAGAAAACGGCAGGTCCAGAGGTTTTATTGATGAGTTCTATCAAACATTCAAGGGAACAAATAATTCTAACCTTTCCTAAGCATTCCAAAGTGTCAAAAAAAGTAGTTCTACCCACTTAATGAGGTTTACATAATCATACCAAAACTTGACAAAGACAGTATGAGAAAGGTAAATTACAGATCATTCTCCCTCATGAACCACAGATGCAAAAATCTTAAACAGAGCATTAGCATACAGAAATGTGTATAAATAATAATACCTTTGACCAAGATGGGCTAATTCCAGGAATTCAAGGTTGGTTTAACACAAGAAATTTTTTTTTTCATGTATTCACAGCATTAACATAAAAAGGACTTGATTAGCTAGAAAAATCCATTTGGGTCCTCCTGCTTTTTCTTCTCCCAGCTGTCATGAGGATGCACACTTGTAGCTCCAGCAGTTATCTTGAACGATGAGGTGACTTTGAGAAAGAGGCCATACTCTGAGAATGGCAAAGCAGAAAGATAGGAGCAGGAGTCAGTCCCTGATAGAACCAAGGAGCCACTGCGCCAGCCTTGGACTGCTGACCTTCTGACTTCTGCTATGTGAAAGTGAAATAAAGTCCTATCTTGTTTAAACTACTGTCATGCTTTAAAAAAAATTATCATTGTTATTACATTAGCAGAAGCAAATCCTAATGAATTCTGGCACCTGAAGCAGATTAGTGGAGGTGAGAGGTGTCAGGAAAGGCTTCACAGAGAAGAGACTTCAAAGATGAGTAAAATCTTATCAGATAGAAAGAATTAGAAAAGAAGAAGATATTCTAGATATAACAATAGCAGTCTGGAAAGGTGCCAGGCCTGAAAAAGCATGGCTTGTTCAGAAAATAGCAAGATGAGTGTAATGTGTATTTCTTGAATATTCTGTTTGGGACTTAGGTTTGGGCTTGGTGGAGGCTGAACTGAGCTGGAAGAGAGGAGGGTCACTTTGCAGCTCCATTACATGCAAACCAACACCTCTGGGGGGAAGGCAGTGACCTTTTTGCAGGAGCTGTGTGAGTAAACAGATATTAGTCAGGCAGGACACAGCTCAATGAGGGGCAGTGAGTCCTTGACTTGCAAGAAGGTGATTTAAGCTCAAGTCTTTGCCTTCAGAGCTGAGAATGTGTTTCAGGCAAAAGTGGTCACAGCAGTCCTTTTCCTGGCTGTCTCTGCAGAGGTGTTCCTAAGCTCCCTGCACTGACAGGGTAGAGTCCCCAAACAATAAATTTCCTTAGAAAGGGAATTTCTATACAGGACTGGAGAACAAGTCTATATTTTTAGTGATTCAGTTTCCTCAAGAATCAGAAAGCTTTATAGGAAACCAGACCCTATAGTACCTAGTAGCACAATGCCATACCTATTGTAATTTCCCTGAGATAGTCACAGCATTATTATCAACAGTGCCCCTGTTCACTCTCAAAAGTATACTGCTTTGGGGAAAAAAAAAAGCTTTTGATCACCCTACTCACTTGTGCAAGGACTTTATAGTTTATAGAAGAATTGGTATGGCTTGGCCATTGCCTTTTGCCATTTGAAGAAAGAGCAAATCACTACCATTCTCTTTCCCTTGAAAGAAATTTGGAGATCAGAGAGACTTTTGATGGATATATTATTTGATCTTAGTATTTTTGCCAGATACACTTAGGAGGGAGGAAAATGCTTCCATAGCATAGTAAGGCTAGTGTTGATTTATAAAGAATAAGGTCAATGTTATAAAACAGGAAAAAGATGCATTTCTCAGGTGAGACTAGGCTATATGGTCATTGGAAAAAGGTGAAACTTGCATCTGGAAGATGATTGCCTCTGGTAATTCAAGAGGAAGCTAGGCACAGGACTCAGTCATAGAGAGAGACTGAATTATGGTTATACTATCCACCTTTCCCTCATCTTCCCCAACACCAAGACAATCAGAGGAAGGGAGCCCCAGTCCCTCCATCCATGCCAGCAGGAAGCTGGGTGGTGGAAATCCCAACTCATGCACTCCCAGCAACAGGGGTTCGAGTTTGAGGTATCTGAGTTTGCAAGGTACAAACTGAATAGGAATTATTGTGCTATTTTCCAGATAGATATATAAAAACTCAGAAGATAAGTTGATTTGCTCAAATTACAGAGTTTATAAATGGCAGAGCTGGAGCTAGAACTTAGGAGATTCCTTCATAAAGAAATAGGATGGTTAAAAAGATTCCAGGTTCCCCAGTGAAAATGTGTGGCTTGAGAAATGGCAGGAAGAACTGGAATTTTTAGCCTGAGGACAAAGATGTGGGGGCATAGGATATGATCTCTGTCATCGAACCCCTGATGGGTTGCCACATGGGAAAGAAATTATCTTATATAGGTTGGGCCCAGACAGCTAAGCAAAGATGAATGAAGGGAAGATAAAAGGAAACAGATGCCAATTCAACATAAAGAGAAGGAAATGAGCACTACTTGAATATCTATATATGCCAGGCATTTTACATGTATATTCCTATTTAATTCTCATGCAGAGAAAAAAATAACCCCATAAAGTACACATTATCCAGTTTTAAAAATGAGAAGCCGGGAGACTCCAACTTAGGGTAATGGCAGAATAGCCTGTATTGTACTAATTATCTTACTGAAACTAATTATAACCTCTGGACAAAATAGGAAAAATAAATAAATACTTGATGGTACTAGAATATCAGGCAGAAACTAGAAGAGATTTGATTCTTAAAAGAAGGGAATCACACTGGCTGAAATTCAATCAATGAAGCTTCTCATCTGAGGGCAGGCCCCTGCCTGTGTGGCATGCTGGGTCACTTCAGAGAAAGCTCAAGCAGAAAGCTGCAGTCCTATTGGCTTAAGGAGATGAGGATGAACACTGGGCCTGCCAGAGCAGTTGGGAATTGAAGGCGAAATCCCAGAAAGGAAGGAGCCATGGAGAGAGGAGCCTCTGAAGCTACATATATGTCACTCAAATCCTTGGTGATTACTTAAACTCTGAATGTGTGGGTGAGACTCCAAGAAGCCTATGGAGAAAACAATAGCTGGAATGCTGATAAACAAACAAAACCCGCAAATGAACACAACACAAAACAAACAAACAAACAAAAAGCTGAGCAGAGAATTCAGAAACTGTCCACTATGGTGGCAGAATTTAAAGTTTGCATCCTACCAAATGAGAGGGCCTTGGTAAGTACCTCAAGCTTTCAACTGAAAAACCAGAGAGTCACATCCTAGGATTAAATACCACATTTGAAAATTAAGGGATTCACTCTAGCAGTGAGGGGGAAATCAGAATAGACTTGCTCTAACAAAGTCTAAAGCCAGGCCCCCACAGGACCAAGGAGAGTAGGTGGTAATTTTTTTTTGTGCTAGGAAGCACAAAACAACCCAAAACAACCCAAAAAACTACTCTTCAGAGAAAGATAACAGAATAGCTCTGTTTGCATAATTTAAATTTTTAAAAACTCTTAGATATGGGAAGAGACAGAAAATTATTACTTACTGAAGAGAAAAATCAAAAGTGGCAAATGCACCAGATTTTGAAATTAGCAGAAAGAATCATTAAAATAACTATAATGAATGCGATAACAAATTGATAAGAAAACGTGTATTTACTGTGTGAAGAGATGGGGAATTTGAGAAGAAATATGAATACTGTAAAACAGAACCAAAAGGAAATTCTACAATAGAACTAAAAAATACAATATCCAAAATTTTTGAAAATTTATTAGAAAATATTATACTAGGTCAGATAAAGAAGAAGACAGAATCAGTGAACTGGAAGACAGTGCAATAGAAATCATCTTAACTGGAACACAGAGGGAGAAAAAGGTTGAAAAACAACAAAGCTTCAATGACCTGTGAGACAGCATGTAGTGGCAGAACAAATGAATAACTGCAGTCTCATAAGGAGAGGCGAGAGAAGAGGGCGGAAAAATATTTGAAGAAATAGTGTCCAAATATTTTCCAATTTTGATCAAAAAAGAGAAAGCAACCAAGACTCAGAGATCCTAAAGGTTCAGTACACCAAGCAAGATAAATACAAAGAAAATCACATATAAACTCCTCAAAGTCAAATTCCTGAAAAACCGTAAATAAAGAGAAAATCTTAAAAGCAGAGAGAAGCTGATTTTTCATTAGAAACAGTTGAGGCCAGATGACCTCATTAAAATGCTAACAAAAACAAGGGGGAAAGTCCTGTTAACCTAAAATTCTACATCAAGTGAAAATATCTTACAAAATGAAGATAAAATAAAGATAATTTCAGAGACATGAAAAGCAAGATAATATGTCATCAGGAGACCCAATTACAAGAAATGCTAAAGAAAGTTCTTCAAGCTGAAGAGACCTGAGACCTATAGAAATTCAGATCTGTAGGGAAGAGTAAAGAGCGCTGGAAATTGTAACTATGTGGGGAAATATTTGTAAAAAGTTTTCTTTCTTTTCAAAAATCTTTAAAAAGTGAATTGACATGAATTTCACTTTTGTCTAAAATACAGTATCAGGGGCTAGATTTAATCTCCCATGTAAAACAAATTTTAAAAACTGGACAAAATATATGACATTGAATATCAGCCAATGAAAGACGGTGACCCCTTGGCAACAGGAAACAAACATGGCTCTATTATTGACCCAGTTTATGGCTTGGAGAACAATGCTTGGAAGATAGTACTCATACATGGCAGTGCTATTCTTTTTTAAGGTAGAGGATTAATCTGCTCATGCTGTATAACAAAATCCCACAGACTGGGTGGCTTAACAGAAATTTATTTTATTACCATGCTGGAGGCTGGAAAGTTCAAGATCATGGTCCAGCAGGGTTTGATTTCTAGTAAGAGCTTTCTCCCTGCTTTGCAGATGGCTACTTTGTCTTCACACGACTCTTCCTTAGTATGTGCATGGGGAAGGGGGAGGGGGAGAAGAGAGATCTCTTTCATTTTTTATAAGGCCACCAGTTTTATCAAATTAGGGTTCATTTAATCTTAATCACTTACTAAATGCCCTATCTCCAAATACAGTGACATTGGGGGTTAGGGTTCCAACATACGAATTTTAGGAGGGGCACGATTCAGTCCATAGCAGCTAGTGTGAGACAAAATAACGCAACTTGAGTTCTCGTCTTAACTTCTCCACTTACTAGCTATCCTGGTGAAATCTCTCAAGTTTCTTAGTCGTTTCTATTTTAAAAAAAAATAAGGCATTATTTTTATCCAATGGAATTCACAATTTTAAAACAGTAGTAAACAAACTTAAAAAAACTTTTTAAAATTTTTGAACAGTTTTAAATTTATATAAAAAAATTGCAAGGATAGAGAGTTCCCATATACACTGCACCTGGTTTTCCCTCTTATTAACATCTAATATTAGTATGGTGCATTTTTTACAATTCATGAACCAATATCAATACTATTAACTAAAGTCCATACATGCAGATTTCCTTGGCATTCACCTTTATAGCCTTTCTCTGTTCCAGGATTCCACTCAGGATACCGCATTACATTTAGTTGTTATCTCCTGACTTTTCTTGGCTGTGAAGGTTTCTCAGGCTGCCCTTGTTTTTGATGATCTTGATGGTTTTGAGGAGTACTGGTTAGGTATTTTGTAGAATGTCCCTCATTGGGATTTTTTGTGATGTTTTTCTCATAATTAGGTTATGGGTTTGGGGGATGAAGGCCACAGAAGAAAAGAGCCATTGTCATCACATACCAAAGGTTGGTGTTGAACTTGATCACTTAGCTGAAGCCGTGTTTGTCAGTTTCTTCACTTAGAGTTACTCTCCCCCTCCCTTTCCACCCTGTAATCTTTGGAAGGAAGTCATATGTGCAATCCATTCTTAAGGGGTAGGGGGTTATGCTCTACATCCTTGAGGTAGAAAGGTCTACATAAATTATTTGGAATTCTGCATGAGGAACTTGTCTCTCTTCCCCTATTTATTTATTTGTTTCAAATTCATTTATAACAGTAGAGGCTAATAGAAATTTATTTTATTTGGGGGTCATAATCCAGTATCATTGTAATATATTCTGTTGCTTAAATTATCCCAGTTTTGGCTATTGTGGGCTCATTCAGAATGGCCCCTGTATCCTTTTGACATGTTCCCTTCATTTTTCTTACTCATTTTCTCTCTCTCTTTCTCTTTCTGTCTCGCTCTCCTCTTCTTCACTTTCTGTTACTACAAGATTCCCTGGGCTTATCTGGTATTTTCTTGCCTCAGTCTTAGAATCAGTCATTTTTCTAAGGATCCCTGGTTATTTTTATTGGAGAATGATATTTAGAAACCAAGATTTGTGCATTGGATGATTTTTGCTACTGGAGCAGGGACAAAAATTAGGAAAGCTGTCAGTTATTAATTAAGTCCTGGCCATTTGGGGCTGCTTGTCATAGAGGTTAATGGTTTCGTTTCCTGGATCAGTTGCTGAAGGTAGTGGTCTGACTTCCTGATGGTCTGACTCGTAGAGATAGCAGGCTGACTTCACGGGCTGCTTACTGTGGATAATGAGTTGGCTTCCTAGGCAGGTTGCTACAGATTATCAGAGGGGTTTTTTTGTTTGTTTGTTTTGTTTGTTTGTGTTTTTTTTTTACACACAGTCTGGCCCTTGTCTGTCTGTATATTCAGTCTCTAAATATGTCCAAAGGGAGACAAAGCCAACCCAAAAAGAGCTCCCACTGGCCAATTTAGTGATAATTTGAGCAGTATAATGAATAGTAACAGTAATGGATCATAACTCACTGAGTTAAAACAAAACAACCAACCAAACATAAATAAAGGGGGATGAGGGAGAAGTCTTTTTTACAGTAGATGCCAACTAAAAACTGTAGAGGGAATGTTAGAGTAAGAAATTCAACATTTGGCAATAAATGGTTCAGGTAAAAATCATGAATGGACCTAAAATCTTTTGCTGGGGATCCAGATCACAGTACCTCCCCACAGATCACGTGCTAAGTACGAAGGTGAAAATCCCTTTCCAGTGGGGAAGCACGGTGGATGGAACCTTAACTGAGTGATCAAAGCAAACATCACCAACGACAGGACAAAGTACGTGATGTGATGCCCAGAGAACACAGCGTTGAAAACCAACTGTGAGGAAGCATCAGACATTCCATAAAACAACACTTCTGTCCTCTTCAAAAATGTCAATGTCAAAGACGAAGGAAGGCTGAGGGGCAGTTCCCGATGAAAGAAAAAACAAATTAACATGACAACTAAATGCAGTGCAAGGTACTGGATCGGATCTTGGATTAGGAATTGTGTTGTTGTTGAAAAGGTCAGTTATTGAGACAGTGAGAGAAATTAGAACATGTACTATCTTTTAGATAATACTATTGTATCCATGATGTATTTCCTTATTCTTCGGAGATACATGCATAAACATATAGGAGTGAAAGGCCATGATGCCTGTGATTTATCTTTAAATGGTTTGGCAAAAAGAGAAATAATAATTTGTCTGATTTTATGGAAAAAGCTATCACAAATGCTGTACAATGCTAAACAGTACGTGGAAAGATATATGGGTGTTCATTATAGTACTCTTGCAATTTTTCTATAGCTTTGAAAAATTTCAAAATTAAAAATATGCAAAAAAGAAGTGGTGGACATCAGTACTGAATATTGGTGACAGATCAAATAAGGTAAGACTCAGAAGCGGTCCCTGGATTTGGCAGCATAGTGGTTACTAGCGACCTAAGCAAGCAGTATTGGAGGAGAGATGGGGCAGAGTCTCAACTGGCAGTGACTGAGAGGAGAATGCAAACTGAGGGAGTGGGGAAAGCAACCTGAAACTGGCCTTTAAAAATTTTTTTTAGTACATTTCCTGTAAGACTGAAGGAAATGAGTAGTTCACATCCATTCTGTTCTAATCATTAACTAGTATTGATGACTATTTAATGACTATTTAAACCAGTCTGGCCTGGATTTAGTCCCAGAACTAAATGAAATGCTTTTCACTGATCCTGAGTACTTCACTTACTCCATAGACTCTGGGTTCTAAGTCAACTTGTCAAAACTCTTACAGTCTTCTCCACTGTCAGCTGGGCAGCCCCTCTGGCTTTGTCCTCTGAAGCCCTCTGGGTTTCTCTTGCCACCTAGTTTCTGCCTCTCCCCCTCTCAGCACATGCACACAGACTGATAAAGTACCTTGTAGCTCCCACAGCCTCTGCGTCAAAGCCCCATTCTCCCCAGTGGGTTCCCTCTAATCCTACAGATTTCTCTCATTAATCACTTCCTCATCTCTTCTATTTCCCTCTTCATTGCCATGAATTAATTCAAGATTTTCTCTCTCCTATTCATTGTTGAAATTTGCATCCTCTGCTGTGTCACCCAGTACTACTTCCTCCTGATATAGAGCTTGGAATTTCCAAATCTTAAGTTCACGTCTAACTATTGCCTCTAAGGAATACAATCTATCAAACAGATCATTTGCAATATACCTGTTAACTCACCCAAACTAACAATAACAGAGTGCAATTGCAGTTTCCTCACATGTCAGCTTCAAACAAGTTTCCCTGTAAGCTAATTCCAGGTATTAAAGATGGTCCTTCCAGTGGAATTTACCACAAAGAGCCATGGCCTTCCTAAATCCAGGCTCCAAATCTTTACGATTTTGCTAAGTGTGATCAGAAAATGCCAAGAAAGACCTCAGATATCATTGCTTCTAAACTCTTCCATAATCCTCCTGGTTCCAAAAATTGTGAATTACACATGTCAACTCATGTGTTCCTCACAACACACCTGCCTTGTCATTTTAGTTCCCCACTTTATAGATGAGAAAACAGAGGCTCAGAGAAGCTGAACCTTCCTAGAGCTAGACAATTGAGGAGCCAAAATTAAAAATTGATGCCTTTTCCCACTTTCTCAAGCTGGCTTCAAGGAAAGATTTTGCTTCCTCCAGTTGCCCAAAGGAACAAGGACTCAGGCTTTACACATTGTTTTTTTTTTTTTTTTTTTAAAGACTCAGATATGAACTCATCATGCATAAGAGCGATGTTACAGAGAGGTTACATCTGAAGCCAGTCTTTGTAAATTGAATCATATTTGTAAATGCACTGGCTATTTAAATAAATCCTGGGGCAAATAATTCTGTATTTGTGAATCTGGATTTTCATCTCTGTATCCTGTCTGCCTGCTGCAGAAATTACCTGTTCTCAACTATCCCAAAATGGATAGCTGAGTGTGATTTGTGTTTATGAAATTGTGTATGTGAGCATATGGTATTGTATAGATGATATATTCTCTTTGAATATATCAGAAACAGGGAGAGAGACTCACATAAACAGCGCCAGAGGCAGGAAGGGTAGGAGAAGGGCAAGAACCACAAAAACAGAAACAAAGAGAGATAAAAGGCATAGGAAATAAAGAGAATGGGACAGGCTGAAAGACACAGACAAGAGAGTAAGAGAAGAGGACACCAGCCAAAAACAGCGATTGGAGAGAGAAGGAGGGAGAAAAGAGGAGTGTGAGAAAAGGAGTGAGCATGCAGGGAAGGAAGTGACGGGGGAGGAAGGGTGCTCGGGTGACACATGCAGGGGCTGGGTGCCTGCACTACACGTCCTGCAAGTGCTCTGCTCTAGGGCCTCTGCCCTCCTTCCGCTCTTTCACCCTCTCTCCATGAGCCTGGTTTTGGGGCATGGCTGGCCTAGAATCCCCTCCCATGTCCCAATCCTTCCCTGGCAGAGGTTTCCAGGCCAAGACTTTGCAGCTGCTGACCATTACTATCCCCAGGAGGGTAGCTCACTGCAGTTTCTCTCCCTGAACATCCACTACCTCTCCCTGAGGCTTGAGGCCTCAAGGTCAAGTCCTATGTGTATACCAGAAAAGGGAAGACCTGGAGAGCTCATCTGCAGGTGCCTGCTGGGCAGCCTTGCAGTACAAACATTTGCTGTGCAGCTCCAGGGGCCAGAAAGAGAGGACAATGGGGGACTTCCGGCCAAGATGGAGGTGTGGGTGGACACCTGTGCCTCCTCTCACAACCAAGATTAAGGACAACAAAAGTATAGAACCAAAAAACCCCAACCAGAACAGATAGAAAATTGAATTGTATGGAAGTCTGACAGCAATTCACCCAGACCCATAAGAGGGGCGGAGTCGGTGGCCAGCGGAGAGGGGTCACGGCAGGAAAAAGCAGTGGCTAGTGGTCCCCGATGCATAGGTGGCGGTTGGCACACCCCAGGCTCACAAGCGGCGGTTACTGAATGCGGGGAGGCAATAAGCAGACCAAGCAAGGTGCACAAGGCGGCTGACTGGTCACACATTCACACGCACATAAACCAAGCGAAAATGGGCAGCAAGACAGACTGCGCAATGCAGGGCCCCAGCGCCAGGAAATAAAGCCTAAAAGCACCTATCGAAAACACCTGTGGGGATTGAGGTGCCTGGAGAGAATTCCAGCCTCACAGGAGAGTTCGTTAGATAGACCCACAGGGTCCTAGAACATACACAAACCCACCCATGTTACAGAACACAGAGGCCACAGGGGCCAAGGTTCATTATGTCCGCCGCCTTATGGAAAGATGTCTCTCAAAGCCAGAGATTTGTGAAAAAGAAAGGAAATGTTTATTTAATGCTATACAGACTTAAAGTAGTGACCTAACATCTTCACTAAGATATCAAACTCCTTTTGGATACCCACAGATGCCCAGAGTGCTTCCTTCTCCCCCTACCCCTAATTCAGGGTACTGTAACTCAGGAAAAGAAGCAAATGTTCAGGATCCAGGCTCCTGTCACTGTCAGCTGTGTCGCTGTCCAGGTAGGATCTCTGATTAATCCAAAGCCATGTGGCACCTTCTCATGACCTATGGGCAAAGTCTCTCTGCTTCCCAGGCCACGCAGCCAAAGGGAGCACCCAAAAGCCACGTGGTCCTCTTCTACCCAAGTTGCAGGGAAGGGGTCTCCACTCTGCCAACGCCACATGGCTCTCCCTCACCTATGTTGCAGGGAGGGGGTCGCCACTTGGGCAAACCTGAGTGGCAATTCTCTGCTAAAGCCACATGGTGATTTTCCCTTACAGGGCAGTGGGGGTCCTGACTCTGGTAAAACCATGTGGATCTCTCCCTCACATGGCTGCCATGTGAAGAAGGTCTCCACTCCGCCAGAAGCTCACAGCTCTCTCCCCAATGGCTGCCATGCCTGGGTTTAAATCCCCAATCATCCTCTATAGCCCCACCTCCAACTCCTCCTACAGTCGGCTACACTTGCCAGCACTCCTGTATCCTTCCAGTTTTACTGGGCTGCCATAGAGAGTCTGGGCAGGTATGGCCCCATGGTGTGGAGGCAATTATCTCCAGGCTCTCAGGCAGGTGCTGCAAACAGGGGGAGTTGCCTTCCAGTTCCATCTTGGGTGGAAGTCACTCCCTTCTCCCTGGCTCAAAGCATGGCCACAGCTGTTTAACATATCTATGAAACCAGTTAAAGGCTATAGATATGTTAAATGACCATTCTGGAGGTTATCTGCAAAACTGTTGCTATGCAAAACAACTCGATGGCCCTGCTCCATGTGTCCCTTCCCCCAACTCACACCTGAGGGGGAAGGAGTGAGGACATCTTATATGTCTTTCTAATATTTCCTGGACACCCTGAGTTCTGGGCCCCATTCCAAATCCATTTTTGGGGCCCCCTCTTGGCTGCACCCTGTTACACCCACATGGAAATCAGCACCAGAAGGGCCCAATTTGCTTGGGGAAAGCAGTGGAAGGGACTGGAATCCGAGAAAGAGCGGAGCAAGTGCCATTGTTCCCTCTCAGACCCTGCCCCAACATCCAGCATCACAACCCAGCGACTGGGTTGCCTCGCCTTGGTGAACACCTAAGGCTCTGCCCCTCACTACGTAACAGCCACGACAAGACCAAAAACAAACAAACAAACAAACAAACAAACAAACCAAAAATGGCTCAAACGGGAGAACAGATCAAAACCCCAGAGACAATTCATCTAAGCAACCAAGAGATAGCCAACCTATCAGATGCACAGTTCAAAGCACTGGTGATCAGGATACTCACAGAATTGGTTGATTTTGGTCGCAAATTAGATGAACAAATGAAGGCTACACTAAGTGAAATGAAGAAAAATGCACAGGGAACCAATAGTGATGGGAGAAAAACTGGGACTCAAATCAATGGAGTGGACCAGAAGGAAGAAAGAAACAACCAAACAGAAAACAAGGAAGAAACAAGAATTCAAAAAAATGAGGAGAAGCTTAGGAACCTCCAGGACATCTTTAAATGTCCCAACATCCGAATTATAGGGGTACCCAAAGGGGGAGACTAAGAGCAACAAGTGGAAAACTTATTTGAACAAATAAAAAAGGAGAACTTCCCCAATCTGGCAAAGGAAATAGACTTCCAGGAAGTCTAGGAAGCTCAGAGAGTTCCAAAGAAGTTGGACCCAAGGAGGAACACACCAAGGCACATCATAATTTCATTAGCCAAGATTAAAATGAAGGAGAGAATTCTAGAAGCAGCAAGGGATAAAGGCAGAGTCACCTACAAAGGAGTTCCCATCAGACTGTCAACTGATTTCTCAAAAGAGACTTTACAGGCAAGAAGGGGCTGGAAAGAAGTATTCCAAGTCATGAAAGGCAAGGACCTACATCCAAGATTGTTCTATCCAGCAAAGCTGTCATTTAGAATGGAAGGGCAGATAAAGCGCTTCTCAGATAAGGTCAAGTTCAAGGAGTTCATCATCACCAAGTCCTTATTATATGAAATGTTAAAGGGACTTATCTAAGAAAAAGAAGATAAAAAATATGGCAGTAAAATGACAGCAAACCCACAGATATTAACAACCACACCTAAAACAAAAGCAAACTAAGCAAACAGCTAGAACAGGAGTAGAAACACAGAAATAGAGATCACATGGAGGGTTAGCAACAGGGGAGTGGGAGGAGGAGAGTGGGGGGAAAGGTACAGAGAATAAGTAGCATTGATGGTGGGTAGAAAATAGACAGGGGGAGGGCAAGAATAGTGTGGGAAAAGTAGAAGCTAAAGAAGTTATGACACATGGACATGAACTAAAGGGGGGAATGTGGGTGGGAGGGGTGTGCAGGGTGGAGGGGAATGATGGGGGAGAAATGGGACAACTGTAATAGCATAATCAATAAAATGTAATTTTTTAAAAAAAGAGAGGACAGTGATTAGGTGCCACACAGAGAGGTTTCAGTATAAGAAAGACCATTGTAGGCGATTTGCCACAACATGGAATCCCATGCTTCAGTATGCGATGAGTTCCCCAACCCAGGATGTATGTAAACATGCAAGCAGAAACCGGATACCAAACTTGCCCGTGACTGAACTCAATGACCAGAGGTCTCTTTCTGTGACTCTGATTTCTCTCGAAGCCTTTGAAAAATGGCTTTTAAATCCATCATTACCTGAGAAATGTTGCCCTATTTTTGAGATTAGAAAAATCCTTCCTTCTCCCAAGATGAAGAAGCAAGTTAATCGAAGTCCCTATTCATATGCTCACAAATTCTGAATCATTGGGTTTTGAATTAATGGGCTCTCCCAGGGGAATTCAAATGTTCCACTCAGGAGTCATGGAAAAGAAGGTGCTCACCTTCCCTGGGAACATAGCCCAAGGAAAGAAGAGGAGCCAGCCAGGCAAGCAGGCTGTCTCCTGTGCATTCCAACAGGCCCACCACTTTGCAGAATCTCAGTGTTCCAGCCCAGGAAGAGTTGGTGGAGATGAAATTTCAGGAAAGGTGTTACACAGAACTGCCAGTCACTCAGACATCTGGTGCAGGGAGGGCTGTTTCTCCAGGGGATGTGTCAAGGCTAGGGTTGCCCTGGCCCTTCCGGAGGCTTCAGGCAAATGTCATCACTTTCACGAAGCCTTTCCTGCTCCTCTGCCCCCACCAGCACCGAGCTTCATGCTCTCACGGAGCTTTAGCCCTGGGTGGTGTGTGCCTGTCTCCCCACCACGCTGGCACAGAAGTCATTTAATGCCTAGCATGGAAACACTGTGAGGTTCCAGGGCACCAATGGCTTTTCTTCTGGTTCCTCTCAGAAAGTTCTGAGTACTTTCTGATCTAAACAATTTGGGGTTATTTTTAGGTCTTTGCTTTCTGCCCCGCCCCCACCATCCTCACACAATTTCTGGTTGCCTACTGAATCTTCTCCGAGCTGCTGTTTTTCCCACTCTCACCCACTGACTTCCCTGGGGCTCCAGCCTCCTTGGAATTTGCTGGGCCCCTGTGCTACCCACAGGACAGCTCACCGCCCAGCCCAGCTCCTGGCTCTGCCTCTGGGGCAGACCTGCAGGTGTCAGACCCTGCGACAGCCCAGCTCCTCTCCTTCTGTCCTCCAACCATCTGGGCACACTCAAAACTGCAAGACAACTGAGACTTTCTCATTCTTCTTTGGATCCCTGACCTCTAAAACATCATCAGCAGTGGGGAGGTTACTCGATTAAAAAAATTGTCAAATTATAATTGAACTAAAACATTGAGGAAAAGTAAATGTTTTCTTCTCTTCATTTTACTTTTATTGAATTTATTGGGGGTGATATTAGTTAATACAGTTATACAGGTTTCAGGTGTACAATTCTATAATATATCATCTGTATATTGCATTGTGTTCACCACCCCAAGTCAAGTCTCCTTCCATCACCATTTATTCCCCCCTTACCCTTGTCTACCTCAATGCTTTCTCCTTTAATGTGAGATTTTAGCAAGAAGGGCTTTGAAAAGTCAGGAGAGTAGCTAAAAGATTTATTGGTTATCATTCCTCTCATCTCCTACACAATAATTGATTAGATCTTATCATTACTTCTTAAAATGGCCCTTGGGCGTGGCCCAGCAGATGCCAATTCCCTGGTCCAGCCCGATGCGCCAGCTGCTGCATGGGGCTGCATTGCCACCCTATTGCAAATGCTCCCGAGTCTCCTTCTCTGGGGTTGCCCAAAACTCTGTACCCTCTTCATTGTGGGCACCATGGGCTGGCAAAATCCAGCCACCACCCTGCCTTTCATACTTCTCACTGCATGCAGGGATTAAGGGAGCAGAGTAGAGGGAGCCTGATTTTCTTATTTATTTGTCTTGCAAACATAATCTCATTCTAAATCTGATTTCCATTTGCTGGATGCCCCCCATATATGAATGGGAATTTGCTGCACTGAATTTGTCCACCTTCAGAAACACCCCACGGTAGGTTCCTCTTGCTCAATCACCAGGCCTTCTGTCATTATAACCCTTCCAACGAGCAGCATCGGGTTTCTTCTATTCTGTAGTCCTCTCACTTCCCCACGTAAAACAAAATCCATATAATCCCTGTGGAGACCGGTTTGGATGCAGTTAAATAGCCTTTCATCATTGACTTCCAGCCCCTTGTTCGTGGCATAGGTCCAATTTAGGACAGAATAACATATTGCAGCCAAGTCCAGCTCAAGAAATATTTGCAGAGTGCCTACTGTGTGGCCAACCCTGTGCCAGGAGCTGACTTTTCTGTTGCTTGTATCACAGAGGCCAGGAGCTCTATCAAAGCAGCATGAAGCAAAGGGTCTGAGTGCTGTTCATCTAGGACTTGGAACTGGGTCAGCACTCTAGGTTTTTCATTCAATAAAAATGTCTTACACTAGGTCTTGCACTAGGAGCTAGGGAAATAAAGGTGAATAAGGTAATTCCTGTTCTCAAGGAGCTCACAGTCTGAAGGTGGGGGAGATGGACAAATAAACAGAAGATTACAGTGTTGTGTGATGTGTGCCATGATAGAGGAAAATGTGGATGGTGGAGGACCCCACCTGGCAAGACTAGGGAGGGGTGACAGGTGTGAGAGAAGGCTTCCCAGTGTATGTGATATTTGAGCTGAATCCTGAGGACTGAATCAGAGCTTGCTGAGGCAGGATAGGCAAGTAATGCCTAGGCAAGCACATGCAGAATCACCAAGTGAGAAAGCCTGGCCAGCTCAGGAATGCTAATCGCTTCAGCATCTGAGAGAAGAAAGAGTACTTCATGCATCTGGAGAGGAAGACAAGGGTAAAATTATAAGGAGTTGTTTTGGTTAGCTAAGGAAGCAGGCTATTGTCCTAAAATGCCAGAGTTCAGGAAAGAAAGCTTTTGTAGCAAACCTGAAGAGAAATGTTGGGGGCCAAAGGGTGTAGCTGTGAGAACAGAGATAAGGAGGTTCCAAGACATCTTGTGAAGATTAAAACTACAGGATGTGATGATGCATTAAAAATAGGAAATAAGAATAAAATCAAAGATTGTGCCCATGTTTCAGGCTTCAGTGAAGACTAGATTTCAAAGGCTTGTAGAATGAAACAAGTCATAAAACAATAGCAATAATAATAATAGTAATAATATTTTAAAAGCATCACTAATGTAGGGGACTTGGGACTGGAGTTTTAAAAGAATAAAGCAATGGGGACAAAAAGACGTATATGAAGGAGCAAGAAAAAAATAACAACATTAAAAGGAAATGCAATTGAAAAATTAAAGATATTTCCAAAGATGTATACAGAATATCTATAACAGAAGCAATAATCAAAGACACAATTTAAAAGAAAAGAAAAGAAGAATAAAAGCAAAACTTTCTTAACCAAAATCAAAGCTAAATGTATAGATGGAAAAGATTCACCAAGTTATGAATAAAAGTAAGTAAAAGGAGGAATATTGAAATCTCTCACCACAGTTGTACTTCTGATTATTTACTCTTACAGTTCCCTTTATTACTGCTCTTCAGCAATTTATGGTATGCTTCGGTGTGATTTTCTTGTGTTGGTCCTACATAAGGTAGTTGAGTTTCTTGGATCTGTGGGTTCATCAAATTTGGAAATTTTTTACAATTCTTTCTTTAGATACTTTTCTATTCTTCCCCCTGACCCCACCTTTCTGAGACTCTTATTACATGAATGTTAAAGTTTATATTGTCCCACAGGTCATGAAGCCTCTAATTTTTTTTAGCCTTTTTTCTTTCCATGTTTCAATTTTGGTAGTTTAGATTGCTATGTCTTTAAATTCAGTGGCATTTTCTTCCGTAGTGTATAATCTGTTGTTAATCTCATTCAGTGAGTATTTTATTTTATATATTGTATTTTTGGTATCTAGAAGTTCCCTAGGATTTTTTTTTCATTTATTTCCTCATTATAGTCGTGTTTTTCTTTAACTCTTTTAGCATATTCATAAATTCATGGCTATTTTAAAGTGTTTGCCTTCCAATTGTGTTATCTGTCATTTCCAGTTTTGTTTTTAATGGTTGATTTTCTTTTGGTTATGGATCACATTATCTTGCTTCTTTGTCTGGTAATTTTTTATTGCATGCTGAAAATTGTAGTGTTATGTTGTCAAGTTCTGAATTTTATTGTCTTCCATTAAAGAATGTTAAACTTCGTTCTGGCAGGCAAGTAAGTTACTTGCAAATCAGCCTGGTCCTCTCAGGGTTGAAGCTTTGTTAGGACAGGTCTAAAGTGAACTTTACTCTGGGCTAGTTTAGCTCTATTTCCAAGGCAAGCCTTCCTGGGTTCTCTGCTGAATGTCTGCACTGTTTGCAAGGCATCTGCATCATGAAAGGTCAGGACTCTAACCTATCCTAGCCCTGCATGAGTTCTGGGAATCATTCAGCTTACAAACATCTGGTCATTCTTTGCCCAGCCTTGTGTATTTTAGGGTTCAGCAACAGACTTAAGGAGAATTACACACAGATTTTTGGAGTGCTTTTCCTGTGTCCCTCCCTCTTCTCTGGTATTCTGCCTTGCAAATGATAACAATTTTAGCATCTCTCTGATGCCTGTCTCTTCCAGTCAGCAAGATTTGGGTTCCCTTTCAGGGAGCTGTGATCTAGAAATATGCAGTAACTGTACAGCTGACCTTGTTTGTTTCCATTCTTTCAAGGATAACAGCCCTTTACTACCGTAGCCTAGTATTTGAAATAGTTCATTCATATCTTTGGTCTAGATGTGTATTTGTTTAACAGCAGGAGGGAGGTCTGGCCCCAGCTACCCCATCAAGACCGTAAGTGGATGTTCCACTACCCTCCAGGCACCCATGGGCTACAACCATGCATTTGTTTGTTAAGCACCCTTGTTTTTTGCTGGGCATGAATGACAATATGCAAGAGCCCTTTTGGTGCCAAATTGTACTT
Organism: Anoura caudifer; assembly: GCA_004027475.1. Lineage (NCBI taxonomy): Eukaryota > Metazoa > Chordata > Mammalia > Chiroptera > Phyllostomidae > Anoura > Anoura caudifer. Next base: position 91,088 of record PVKU01002062.1, read on the forward strand.
CTCTCTTAGGTTACTGTAACAGCTTTTAAAATGCTTATTCTTTCTAATTCCAGGCTTACTCGATACCACTATCAGAGTAATATTTCCAGAACACTAATCCAATTGCATGGCACCAAATGCAAATTAGAAGTAAATGAATAGCTTTGTCCACCTTTTGCATTATAGGGATCTCAAGGACATACTGCTGGTTTCTTTTTTCAAAAATAAAAAAAAAAATCACATTTTAGGAAAGTCATCCTACAAGTCTTTACAGTTTTCATACTTTCCAGAAGACTTAGACCAGAAAAAGAACAGAGAATGGGCCAAAAGGCAAATCTCAACAATAGATTCTACGATGTCCTTAGAGCTACTTTTTCTTCAGGTGACTAAGACTTTTTTTTTCTGGTCATACTCATTGCACTCGGTTTCCTTATACACTTGGTTTCTTTAATGATGAACCTTCTCAAATCTCAGGGAAAAAGCCTTGTGGCGTGGGAAGGCCTATCATCTCATAAGACATGCCTAGCCATATCTTAACCCCGACAGTGGACACAGCTTGAGTTCTTTCCCAAGAGACACTTCACATACATTTCTGGTATCCCACAAGAAGTGCTCCGAGATTCCTTGGTCCTAAAGAGGCTAAGGCTAGGAGCCTCTCTACAGGAAACTAGACTCTTTTTCGTGTTGAATTCTTTATTCCTCTGAATTATATTTGTCTGATTAATATCGTGGTCCCTGATTCCTGTTTGCCTGATGTATTTTTGCCTATCCCTTTCAAAAACATTATTTTTCCTAATTTTGTATTAGTTGGTTGTCTTATAAAATAGAATAGAGCTGAATTTTATTTTTGAGAAAAATCTGACTTTATATTTCATAGGGGAATGTAATACATTTACACACATTGTTACAACTACTTGTTTTGGGTTTTGTCCCGTCAGTTGCCAGTAACTATCTTGTTTCATTTTATCTGTCCATTTGTAGATGGATTCTATTTTTTATGTTTATTTTTTTTAATGCATTAAAAAATAAATGTTGGCTCTAATTTTGTTATTTGTAATCTTGACATTTTTCAAAAATAGTTCTTAATTTACATTCTTCTAATTGTCAGAATCAAATGTGGACTGGAATCTCTTGAGATATTTTTATTTAAGATTAAGTAGTTTAGCATATTTTTACTCTCTTCTTCCAACACCATGAGTCATTTTTTTAAGTGGGGATTTTAGAAAGAGATTGTTTTATTACATTATTCTCTGTTTATAGCATGTAAAACTTCTCTTTCAAGCTAAATGTTAAAAATTCGGGAGAGACCTAGAATTTTAGCAATTTTTTTAGATGTACCCTTATTGTTCTGGTTCCACCGTTCTCCTCTACACCTTTTACCCCAAGGCTTCTCCACCCTTGAACCCTTGGTTTCCCTCATACCTGCCTCTTCTGAAGTCCATGTTCGGATGCTTTTGGCTTAGCAGTCATAACAGAGATTGTTAATTGCCTACTCATTCTTTGCTTCTTCCTTAGTAAGATTGTTACAGAACAGACTGCGGGGGGTGGCTGAATGATATAAAAGACCCCCCTTTTTCTCCAGGGTTTCCTCCCCACCTATTGGGTTCATTTTGTCTGCCGCCAGAGGAAAGATGTCTCTCAATACCAGAGATCAGTGAAAAGGAAAGGAACTCATTATTTATTTGAAATAATACAAACTAAAGTTCTTCACAAATGCACACCATCCTCCCGGCACCCTCCATGTGGCAAAAGGGAGCATTTCCAAAGCCTCATGGTCCCAACCAAGACACCAAAGCCACATGGTCCTAAACAGATGTGTGGTCCCCAAAAGAAAGACCCCTAATGGCTGCCTCGCCTGGGCTTAAATCCCAGCGCCAATCTTCCTCTGCAGCCTTATTCCCGGCTCCTCCCACGAATGGCCACAGCTGCCAGTATTCCAGGCAGGTGTGGCCCTGTAGTGTGGAGCCAATCATCTCCAAGCTCTTCTGGACCCCATTACAAATCCCTATTGGGGCTCCCCTCTTGGCTGCACCCTGTTACAGGATAACATTGATTTTGTTGGGGATGAAATGAACACGGCAAAAATGCACATTCCCCGCTTTCTGTTGCAGCTGGGGCAACCAATGAAATGAAGGCAAAAGTTTCTGGCAAGGCCTCTATAGAGGATAACTCTCCCTAGTGGCTGACTTGGTTGAAAAGTACATTCTCTTTGCCTTTCTTCCCTTCCTTTTTCTTCTTTCCTGGAATGTGGATACAACGGCTGCAGCTCTAGCATCCATCTCATGACCTTGAGTAACTTTGAGGCTGGAAGCCACACCGAGGTGATGGGACAGAAAGACGGCAGGAAGCGGGTCCTAATCACACTGCTGTGCTGCTGCTGGCCCTGAGTTACTTAGCCCCAAACTCATGTTACGTGAAAGAGAAATAAACCTCCATCTCGCTTAAGCCACTCTTCCTTTGGGCTTCTGTTATTTCAGCTAAACACAATTTCTACCTTTACAGCAAAGCATGTGAGAGGAGCATTTTGGATTGAGAGAACAGCAGGAACAAAAACCTGGGGGTGTGAAAATATAGCAAGGTCAGAGAGTAACAAAAAAGTCCAACGTGGCTGGGATCCAGGGTACATGGTAAGATGGAGTCACAGGTAGGAGGACATGTCCAAATCCATTCCCTTCTGAGAAGCAGGATAACTCTGAATCACTTTAGCTGGCATTCAAAGCCTTTTACCATTTGGTCCCGTTTTTCCAGTCCATTGGCCACTTCTCATGGACCCGGCATTCCAGACACGTGGAATTATTTGCCATTGCTGGAATTCATGAAATTTTCCTTTTAGTGTCTTTGTGCTTGTTTTCCCTTACCCTACCTCTCCATCAGACTAGTGTGTGCTCAGAGCTTCAGACACATCCCAAGACGATCCCAAGGGTGCCCCCACCGCTCTGGGTGCAGCATCCCTCCTCTGACTCCCCACAGTCTTCTAAGACCCCCTCTGTGACAGATCTTCCACTCTGCTCGGGGTGTTACTTACCTGCCTCTGCTCTGAGACCACAAGCCTCTAACAGGTAAGAACTCTCTTGGGTTTAATTACTCTGCTCGCTAGATAGCAGTCTGTTTACTACGTACCAAATTCTCAATAGGTAATTGTTCATCAGATACATGAATGAGTGAATTAACGAGACGAGAAGTTTGAATGCCAGGTTAAGAAATTCAGACTTTACCCTGCAAGTTGTGGAAGGCAGCAGAAGGAAATGGGATGCATGTGTGTGGACTTAGAATTCTGCTCCCATGGCCAGTCTGAGAGAGGGACTGAAAACCAGGGGAAGGCCCAGAAATAAGGTGACTTGTCGGGAGGCTTCGTTCGAGTAGTTCCCAGGGAAGGTCCCTGGCCTGTCCTGAAATGGTTAAAGTGGCCAAGGCACACGCCTCTGCAGAGGAGAAATTTCCCTGTCCTTGCTTAAGTGAATGGCTGGGATTAAAGTGACAGCCCACCTTAGTGATGGCGGCATAATTGGTTGTTCAGCTCTGTCCTTGTCAGAGCGCTGACAGTTCTGCAGATGTCCTGCTCAGCTCTCCAAAGGTTAGCCTCAGCTGGCGCGGCTGTTCATTAATCATTCCTCCCTGACAGGCCTCGGAGCAGCCCACAGCTGCCACACCAGCCCCCACAGTCCCCACCCCACCCAGCCAGGCTGGAGGCGCTTGAGCACTCCCGAAGGGGCTCGTCCCCACATGGGAGACAGGCAGTCTGTATCCTCTCCACCCTGCCTGCTACTACTGCTGAGCAAGAAACACTGATAAAGGAATTTCCCTGGGCTCCTCCTTCCCGGAACTAGGGTCTGAATCACCTTACAAGCTATCCTGACATCCTTGACTATATCTGCTCCTCTCCTCCACCCTCATGGAAGCTTCTTACCGAGCTGAGGGCAACCCTAGCCCAAGAGCTCCAGAAAGCCATGAAGGCCAGTGGATTCTCTGGGCCATTCGTGCAGGGAAGGTGCAGAGCCTGACTTAGGGCTGAATGTTGGGCAGACTATGCATTGCATCCAAGATGTGGATTCCACACACTGTAAAAATGCTCGTGAGCCACTGTTTATGACTCAAATCAGAACATGTGTATTTGGGCATAGGCTGGTTCTAGCCTTGGAATATTAAGGAAAGGACTACCTTTTTTGTCTTTGGGGTAGAATAAACTGCCAGCAGCCTGGGGAATCTGATTCCCTGGGTTGAAAAGCATCCACCCCCTCCTCTGCCCTCTCCCTTTCTCTTTCCCTACTAAAGTCAACCTGATGAACTGAGCCAAGGATGGTGGGTGGGATTCTAGTCAGAGCAGAGAGATTGAAGAGGTTGAAGGTCTAGGCCCAGAAAGAAGGGAATACAGAAGAGAGGGCATGGCTTGGGACAGAGCAGAAATTACAGTCTGGGTCAGGAAATATAGTCAGAGTGGAAGGTAATGCGGTGGGGCTGATTAGAAAAATCATTTGCCCATCCCAAGACCATGAGTGCCTCTCTGGGCATCTTGCTCTCAGGCTCCCAAATCCCTTGAGACCTCCTTTGCTTTTCCCCTTTTAGTTTTCTCCTAATTTTCCAGGCCTGCTTTGGCACTATGCCTCTCTTCTCCCTCTTTCCTTTGCTGCCTTGTTCGATGCCCCAAATGGATCAGAACTTGCTCCCCGACAACCAGATCCAGGATTAGGAATTCCACCACAGTTCTCTGCCTAGCCTTACTTCAAGAGTAAAAGCATGCTCCCAGGGCCTGGGCCTCAGCTACGGGCTGCCAGTTGGGATGTGCACAGTGCAGGAGTCATCATTTCCTCCCATTGATTAGCTGTCCACCCTCAAAGTTTCCAGAGGCACAAACAAGGGCACCGGGAGATTAGCATTCAGCTAGTCTTTTGGACTCCCAACCACGAACACCTGCATTTTCACGCCCAAAGACCCTGCACTCAGTCCAGAAACAAAGAGGATAAGCTCAGCTCCTTCAAGAGTCCCACCCTGAGCCTTCCCCAGAGCTTCCTAATGACAATTCCCATCTCCCACATCGCCTGGCATCCTTCCAGTGTATCCTTCTGCTTCATCTTCCCAATAGCTTTGCAAGGAAGGAGAGGTTATCCTCATTTGACATTTGAGAAAACTGAGGTTTATAGAGGCTAAATGACTTGCCCATGATCATACAGCTGGTATGGACGTACCTTAACACTCAAAGCCAAGTCCCTTGAGTTTGCAAATCCTATAGGCTTCCTTTTCATCATGCTGCTCCTAATGGGTGTGACTTTAAGCCAGGGCTCTTCAAATGTGGTACTATTGACATTTTGGGCAGGGTAATTCTTTGTTGTACACACTGTCCCACGTATTGTAGGATGTTTTAGCAGCATCCCTGGCTTCTATCCACCAGATGCCACTAGCATCTCTGTCCCCAGTTGTGACACCAAAAATGTCCCCAGACATTGATAAATGTCTTCAGGGGGGCAATATCACCTCCAATTGAGAACTTTTGCCTCATACCTTTCTATTCTATGGCCTTTTTTAAATGTTGTCTATTTGAGGTAACAGGCTATTTTCCATGCATGGGCCAGAGATTCCTCACTGTATGTGAAGTCAGGGAATATAGGGAGCAAGGTCAGACAACTCTGGAAGACTGGGCTTGGCAATGATAATGAATAATGAGAAGGGTACATTTTAGCAGAGATCCAGAAGACAAATACTGGGGGGGACTACATCAGGAAGCTGACCCAGCCCTCCATCTTTTCACCTATCAATCAGTCCCTCCATCTTCCCATCCATCAGTACATCCATCATATGTCTCCCTACCCAATCTGCAACAATTTCTTGGTACAAGGCCTGTGCAAGACAGCACATGGGAGAAAAAAATAACCCATGCCTCCTTCACACAGTGCTGTGGAAGGTTGTTGGAGTCTGATCCCTGCCACGAATAGCCTAACTATCTTGAACAGATCTCTGAGCTTTAGTTTCTTAAAACTAAGACTGATAATACATTCCTTGCAAAATCACAGTGAGAACAGAATGAGCTAGTGCATGTGAAGATGCTGCGTATGCCATACAAATGTCAGCTATTATCCCGGGGAATGTTGGACAAGTGCAAAAATAACTGTGATATCAGGCGTTCTACATTAAAGGCTACAGTAAAAAGGGGGCAAAGGATTTGAACAAGGAATACACAGAAAAAGAAATGCAAATGGAGAATGAATGTAAAAAGATGCTCAAACTCAGTCGTGTTTAGGAAAATGCAAGTCAGAACTACAAAATGCCATTTAGCACCTAGCAGATAGGCAAAATGGTAAAATATTTATATTTAATTTCTAAAAGCTGGTGAGAGTGCAAGGAAACGGGCACTCCCATACTTCACTGGTGAGTTTTATCATTGCATTCTATCTGGTAGTAACTGTAAAAATTAAGTAGATTATACCCTTTGACCCAGAAACAAAAGCACCGGCATGGAAAGGTATGTGTGCAAAGTTTGCAAAACAGAAAAGAACAAAGGTTGAGTAAATATGGAACATTATGAAGCCATTAAAATGAATTACATATATGAATTGGCATGAAGGAATATCTATAATATATTGTTTTTAGGTAATTGTGTGTATATATATTTATACATAGTAATCCCAATTAAAAAAGAAAAAAACTCCTTTCTGTATGTGAATATGTAAACGAATGTGAGTGTGAGCACAGAGAAAGGCATTGTGAGGTACAGACAAAACACAGCATTGGCTTCCCAAGGGGATGGAAGAGGAAGAGTGAGGAGAATATTAGCTTTTCCTTATATAATTTCAGTATCGTTTGGGCTTGTAATAGTGAGCATTTTTATTTTGCAATGTGAAAGAGAGGATTAAGGGTCGTAATGAAGGAACAGGAGAACGGATGTGAGAGTTAAGAACAGGAGATTTTTTTGCCTCTGAGGCGGGCTGGACTTGAAAGAGTGAGTCATCCTAGGACCTTCCAAAACTGGAATTGGGGAGCATCAGTCTCAAGCTGCTAAGTGAGAACTCCAACCTTTACACCTTGGATAACCTTGCACAAGCTTTAGATCTTGGATAACCAGGTTGGGCTTAATTGCAAGCAAAGAATGGCTGCCCAGCCACTAGCCCTGGGTGTTATGGAGTCAAGGACAAGGCAAAGTCATGGCCACCCAAACCTGGTCGAGGCCACACAGGGAATGGGCAGCTCATTTCTCCACCCAACAGCCCTTTGGTGAAAGCTTTTGCTGCAGCCCCCACCAATGCTGGCAGAGAGGAGAAAAGAAAATTGTGAAGCCAGTTGGAAAACCTCCCTATTTTATCCTGAATATTAAAAAAATGCAAAGGTGATAAATTAGGCAGATTGGTTGACGTCACGTTGTATCCATCAGAATGATTCAGAGCCTGGAATGAGTAATAGTAATGGAGAATAGCTGTTACTAAGAGTAACCAAATTAGCATTATTGAAAAAGACAAAGGAAAAGCAGTGGCCAGCAAACACCCCATCCCTGAGCCTGCCCCTCAGTCTGCACACCCTGGCTTCTGCACAGAGGCCCACTCTGAACTGAGGGGTGCTGCTCGCCTGTGGGATTCCCTGGGGAGTTGGAGCTTCAACAAGATCAGAGAATGTTCGCATCCATTTTCTTATTGGATCACGTTCTCAGCAGGTCAGTGGCTTTGACTCCACTTCACAGGAGGGATTCTAGAACCTCAGGAAAATAAAGTTGACTCAGGCTACAGTCACATAGCTGGTAAGTACCAAAATTTTGCTTTAAACTTAGGTCTTAGAAACCTGAACCCAGCACCCAAATTCCTGTATTCTCCACAGAATCTCTATTTTTAAAAAAATCGACTTTTTTCTCCAGCCATTCGTTAGCAGTGGAAAGTAGGAACTAGATTGATGCATAAAAGGGAAAGGGGGAGAACGTGCTTCATAGAACATCCTTTAAGTCCCTTCCCAAGATCAGTAGGGCTCTATGGCCAGGTACAGGGAGATGCAGGACATTCTTAGAAGGTCTGGCCTCTTCTGGGCTTCCTGCTCTGTTCCATGTGACCCCAACACACTGGTTACAGCTGACTGACTTAGGTAGTCCCTGAATCATCAAACACTGATGGTTCACAACACAGCCACAAAAGTTGGCTGGGGCCAGATTCTTTTCATATCAAGAACTTGAACAGGAAACAAAGAGGATGCTAGTTGCCAACAGGCCCATGGCTTCTAGCTGGGTGTTTTAATTTCCTGGGGCAGCTGCAATAAAGTGCCAGAAATGGGTGGCTTAAAATAACAAGAACGTATTCTCTGGAGGCTAGAAGTCTGAGACTAGGTGTCAGCAGGGCCATGCTCCCTCAGAAGGATCAAGGGGAGAACCCTTCCATGCCTCATAGCTGCTGGTGGTTGCAGGTAATACTTAGCATTCCTTGCCCCTGACTGCACCACCCCAGTTTCTGCCTCCATCCTCACATGGCCACCGTCTCTCCTTGTGGTCCGTGCATCTCTGTAACTCTTCTTATAAGTACACCCATAATTGGATTTAGGACCCACCCAAATCCAGTGTGATCTCAGGTTACCTTGGTTACATCAGCAAAAACTCTGTTTCCAAATAAGGGCATTTGCACAGGTACCATGGGATTGGACTTCAACATATCTTTTCCGAGGACACCTCTCAACCCACAGCACTGGGCCCCAACAGCATGGTAAGAGAAGGCCCATGGGTAGCTGTCTCTGAGCTCCCTTCCCTGAGACACCCTCGACTTACAACTCCCTCCAGCTCCAGCTATAGGGAGACCAAATGTCAGCAATGGGTCCCTGCAAGCACCCTCCTCTTGAGCCTGTATTCTCACTACAAGTTTCCTCCCTACACGCCCCCTGCACTTGCTGGGATGGCTGCATAAGGGTTATTCCCTGCCACCAAAAGAAGCCATGAATAAAACTGAGTTTAATGTTTATTTTTCTCCCATAAATTTGCGTAATTTTATAATGAAAACTCTAAAAGAATGAAGACGCTTCAGAGACTCCTTTGGTTGGAAAGTAGAACACGTCTCCGATGTGCTGACCCAGCCCAGTCACTGTGATACTTTCTTTTGCTGAAATAGTCACCTCCTGCCACCAGGATAAATCAGGCATGCCCCAGACACCCTGAGGAAGCCCGAATTACAGTCACCAGTGCATTCCTAAGCGAACTTTAGATTAGACCCTAAAGAAACCAGACCAGGAGACACAGTATTCTGTTAGCAAGCCATGAAAAAACTACCCCAGTGGGGCTGGCCTGCCTGAGTCCTGGCTGTGTGGGAAGGACTGGAACCAGCTGTCCCACCTGCCAGCAGCAGTTTGAATTTCTCTGCAAAGTCACTCTTCATGCAAGTCAAACAACCCCACAGAGACGGCTGGGGTCAGAATGGCTCTTCCTGCCTTTCCTCTCCTCCCCAGTCATCCTCTCAGGTGGAGAACTCTGGGGCCAATTCACAGACCTCTCTGTGCCGAAAGTCCCCCAAGGGGCAGAGGGGTGGTGCTGGAGGTAAATATCCCGACTGTTCCAGAGGAGATGGAGACACAGGAGGTCCTTGCGCTCTGAAGTGAGTGATCCGCTGCCATGACTGTGCTAATTATCTAAATTCCATAGCTCAGCATGTATCTGCTGAGAAGACTGAAGAGTGTGCGTGTGTGTATGTGGGAGGGATGGGGGCTCAGAATAACACCGCATTGAGGCTCACAAAACCCCTCTGTTGGGTCCTTCCCCATCTTCATAAGACCCTCCCAGTCAAGCTGAGCACCCCAGAGCATCCCAGAGTACCTTAACCTTAACCTTAACCCTAAATTCTAAATCCTAACTCAAACCCTAACCCTAACCCAGAGTCCTGGAAAAATTGCAGATCCAAGCTTGCAGCCACCCTGCTCGTTCCCCTGTGTGAGTTCTGTGCTCCTGGGGACAAATACACACAAATCGTAGTACTTACCTCTTTGTAATTGCGGTACTAGCTTCAAATGCTTGGAGCAGAAGGGAAATCTGAGAAGCGAGCTAGGGGCTGTCAGAGTTCCTGCCTTGTGGCTCCTTTTACGGTCTGCTATCCTCCCTTGCACCCTCTGCCCTCCTGCCTCCCTTTAAGAGACCTAAACCTGAACTCAGGCCATGGGAACTTAAGAAATCTTGGCCAATGCTTAGGATGCAGCACCAGCATCGTTGTGTGAGGCAGAGCTTGACCTTGTTTCCCAGTTTTCAGCTGGTTTCCTGCCTTGATCCCTGCATCTGAGCTCCCCGTATAGTACTCTGTGAAACCACAAAACCTTAGACTGGGATTCAGCTTGTTTGTTTTTCCTCTCTCTCCCAGGGACTGTGGTCCTAGGGAGACTCAGATCAGAGGCAGGACATTGCCACCTACCAACAAACATCCCTTCCACCTGCAGAGTGGGTCAGGAGGGGTGGGGATGAGAGAGGGCTACTCAGATTCTGCCTCCCAGCCCCCCTCAATCTGCCAGTCCTGCTGCAGTGAGCCAGCGTATGCCCTGCCGTACCCCAAGGCAAAGCTGATTTTACAACATGTGGCCAGCACACAGGTGAGTTGTCTCTGCTGCCCATCTTGGACCTTTCCCTCAAAAGAACCCAGCACTAAACACTCAATAGCTGGTCGTCAGAACATTTTACAGAATGGGGATAAACAGAAAACTCCATGCTGTTAGTTGAGGTTTCTCAACCTAGATAAGACCTTAAAATCATCCAGCCCAATGTGCCATTTCACAGATGAGAACACTGATCTCCCAACTCTGGACTGGGCAGCGAGGTAAGAGCCGAGGAAGAAACCTTTTCACCAACTGCATGTTCTGAGAGCTACTCTAGACTAAACGCCGGAGATACAGCCTCTGCTCTTGGGCAGCACAACGTTAGAAGAGAACAGACCAAAGGCCAAGATGCAGCTCAGTAGAGGAAGTGCAGGGTTGGGGGATGGCACATGATGGCTGAGGGAGCAAGAACAGAGAGGCCTCTAGCTCTCTGAGAAGCCAGGGAAGGCTGGTGGGGGCCAAGGAAATGCGGTTTGCACCTTTGAGACAGTATTTGCCCAGTTAAGGTGTGAACCCAGTGCATTTTGCCTTTCCCTTTCCAAGACTAACCCAGCCTAACTATGGTAAGAGATTGAACCAGAGCATTAGTTAGGAAAACTGCTTATTTAACAGTCTGACACTGATGGCATATAAATAGGAAATGGCTTTACTTTTCTCCAACCGCTGCTTTCAAACATGCTTTGATTTCTGCTCCCTGTTCCCCGATGCCATCTCAGGCAGAGCTCAGAGCTGTCTTCTCCTTTGTAGTCATGAGAACATCCTCTGTTTGATAATTAAGACTTAATTTCAGATATTAAAAAGTCCGAAGTTATCCAAATCAAAACCACCCTATGAAACTTCAGTCTTGCATATGATTCAAAACCACTCATTTTGTCCAGCTCAGGACTCATCCCTGGGTCTGAGAAGCGCTATGTTCCACTGGGCAAGGAGAAGCGTGGTCTGCTGGCCACGGAGAAATGCTGTGGTCTGTCCTTTCACTCCTTGTCCTTCCCCTTCTCATCCTCATCTCTCTGCTGCTCATGGTTACTCTAGCATCAGGGCGGAAGGCCTGGGGCTTAAGAGGAAAGAGTAGAAGTCCTATCTTTACCTGGTGCTACACTTCTCCCCTGTACAACGCTGTTGGCGTTGATGCCTTTGATGGGACAGGCCTTCAAATACTGGCTTCACCATTGAGAGTTTCCTCCTGGGATCTCCATCCTGAACAGTCTCCGACATGAGCAATGCATCCTCTGGCTGATCTCTTGAAATCTTCTTTCCACTCCAGGACCTCTAGGGATAGAGTCCCTCGCCTGGAAGATAGAGTGTCTTCCTCAGCCATCCTCTGCAGCATCCACTGCCCTCATGAGATCCCCAGGTGTCCTATCTTTGGCCTCACAAATGACTTCAGCCACCATTTGCCTTCAGAATTCCCTAGGAACCTATTTCTATGTTCATGTGCATGCATATGTACATGAACATATGTACATATGAATGTACATACACTGTGTTCATACACCAGGGGTGCATGCCAGAACTCTTCGAGCACTCTGCCACTCTGCTCCACTCCTGGGCATCATTGGTTGGGCTGGAAGTTTCTGCAGCTTTGTAGTTACCTGGCTGGAGAGTAAAATGCCTATTTGTGCTTGTGCTGATGCCTTAGGCTCTGAGTTATTCTCTTGGAATGGCTGTCAGTTGGCTTTGGGTAGGGAGCACTCTCTCCACTTTTCTTCACCATGGGCAGAGAGGGGAATGGCACAGCTTTCCTCCTAAGCCCACAGCTCACTGCTCCTCCAAATTCCCTCCTTCAATAAGCTCTAGTCCTTCTGTCTGTATGGGCTGAAAATGGATGGTGGGCAAAAGACTGGGGACCACCAGTTCATCCCTCTTTCCAGAAGTCCCTGGAAGGGCAGCTGGCAGCCACTGTTTCTGTCTTTGGTGCTTTTGTCAATATTTCAAGACAGCGGGAAGGTAAATTCAGCATCCTATTTCACTTACTTTATTGCTTTCGTAGATGGGGGTAATTGGTTTAAACCCTGGACTTTAGAAATCATCTAGCCCATCTCTCTAAGTTACAGGTGAGAGCCTGAGGTCCGGAAAGGCGAAGAACTTGGCAAAGCATGGGGCGGGGCACACCTGGGGCAGATCTGACTACCCCCGGAGACCTGTGCTCCACCGCATGGTTTTTCCTGGCCTATCTCCACCAGACCAATGAATCATCTCCCTTTGGGAAGAGTGTCCAGCACAGATCTCTACCTACTGAAAGTCAAGACTTCTGGAAATCTCAAGGCCTGGACTTAAGGTGCTGACAGCGGGCTGGCAGGCAGAGAGTGGATTTCTGGCTCCAGGAAAGACAGCCAAAAGCTAATGCCAAGCAGGTCAAGAGCCCTGAAGGCGAAATGTGACAGTAATTAAGGAGGAAGTTGGCCTCCTTGTCCTGGGTCGTGACCACTCCCTATAGTCTCTGTTGAGGTTACTTGAAGCGGAAGAGTGTATCCGGACAGACACTGGAGGCACAAGCCCAGCAAAGTGTTCAGGACAGCTTTATTTAATTCCCTGCCCATATGGAAATGCCCTCCACGAAGGGTTTGGAAGCCACAATTGCATTAGCCGTCTGGAGCTCCCATAAGCTCAATCAAGCCATAATCAAGGATGTTCTGTGATTGTCCATTATCTGCTTCTCAGCCAGAGAGGCACATTCTTGGGGGAAAGTGATCAGAAAACTGCATATCTGGCACTAATTACATGCTAGTTTGCATCTGTGTCCCTCCCACGGCTGTCAGGAGCCATTGTGGATGCCTGGGGACATCTCACCCGCTTCTGCGCAGGTGACCCTGAGCGGGCCCGGAGCCCAGAATAGGTCCATGCAAATTGGTCTGAATATGTCTCCCTTGGAAGACAAGTTCTCTCCAGCTTAAATGTGGCTGTATGTTTAACATTGAGAGTACCCTGGGTGCTCAGGAGGGGGCTACTGCTGGGTCAGCAGATAATTCACGGCAGGCTCCCCAAGAACATCTGGAGATGCAGCAAAAACAGCCAGATGGGCACCTCATGAGAACAGTGAGGGTGGAGAGGAGGTCAGCACCAGAGGCAGCAGCTGGCCCTTGCCTAACAAAAAGCCATCTTTTGGGTTGGGGCACAAGGGCGAATGGAGAACAAGCCCTGCCACCACCTGACTTCAGCTGACTTCCAGAGACATTCTCTCTCCTCTCCACTTCATGGGTCTTCAGCTCCAACCAAATGGGCTCCTCATCCTGCACTTTGCCTCCTCTCTGCCTGGTTGCTAGGTCCCCCTGAGCATTGCATATCCAAACTTTGTCTGGACTGCATGTGCAGATCCAGCTTCCAATGCCACAGCTGCTACAAAGCCGTCTGTGATCACTAAGCATGATGTGGGCGCTCCCTCTACTGAACTCCCACAGTGCTGTCTCTGCCTGTCTTCCAGGCTCGGTCTGAGCTACAGCTGTGTGACCGGCGGATGGAGGAATCCTTGAGAGCAGAAGCTGTGCCAAGCTTCATGTTTTCTGTAAGAAATGTGAGCAATCACACAAACGGACAGGGAACAACAAGACCACCACCTCTGTACCACTCTCGCCAGAGAAAAATGATTGTTAAATTTTTATTTTAGTTGCTTCACTTTCTTTATTAAAAGAGAGGACTGTTACATATAAGGTTCATGTCACCTTGGAATAGCTATTAAGAAAATATAAAACTCTAATAAGTAGCTCTGGAGCTTGGTTGGTTCTTTGAGTTCGAATCTCAGTTCTGCCACTTATTAGCCATGGTGACCATAAACAAATGGCTTAATTAACCCTCTGTTCCTCAGTTTCTACATCTGTAAAATGGTTGTGGAATGTTATCCTGGAAATTCAGTAAGTTAATGCATGTAAACATCTGGCACATAATAAGCACTTGGGAGATGCTAGCTGTTAATTGTCTTCCATCCCTGGACCTATGTTCCTCCCCCACCATCCCACAGAGTCAGCCACAGCCTGAACTGAGTATACATGCTTTCAGTCCCTGCTCTGTACTTGTGCTTCCATATACATACTATGGTCATGAAAAATATGTAGTGTTTTTTGTATGTGCTCTTTTATTTACATAAACTGTGTATTGGTTAGTATCTTTGAGTTGCAAATACAGAAAGTACAACTGTAACTGAGTCAAACTTGAAGGAGGATTTACTAGCTCCCTTAATGGAAAAATTTAGTGGCATGGAAGATTTCATAATTTATCTGCTCGACCATGTCATCAAGGGCCCAGTTGCTTTTGTCTCTTAACTGTTGTTTCCCTGGTGTTAACTTCATCCCAGGGCCGCTCCTCCTCCAGGCCCACATGCCTCCTTGTCTACACCCAGGGAGAGCCGGAGTCAGCCAGGGAGAGCGCTGGGGAGAGAAGGGAAGCTTCCCCCTCAAAAAAGCTCTAGGAAACTTCTCAGTTTTCATGGCCTAACACAGTTCATGCTTCCGTCCCTGAACCAGACATTATAGCCATGAATGGGATTGTATTGACTAGGCCTGGCCTGGGACACACCCCCACTATAAGAAGAGGGTAGAGTTGGCCTCTTTCAAAACACACAGGCTGCTCAGGTTGCTGTGGAAACCTGGACAAAATTATATCAAGAGAAAGGAATGGATGGTAGGGAAGCAACAGGTCTTCTACAAATGATATCTGCTGCTTTTTAGCCAACCATATACTGTTCTGCATCTTGCTTTTCTCACTCAATGTTTTGTTTTTGAGATCTCTCCTTTGGGTACATAGAGTGCTTTTAACTGAGGAATACTATTCTATCATCTGAATAAGCCACCTTTATTTGGCCACTTCCCTGTTGATGGATTTTTATTGTTTCCATGCAAACAAGTCTGCAATGAACATCTGTGCACGTTCTTAGGGACCATCTCAGTCACCTTCGTGTTTGCGTCTGGCTCCTTTTCCAGCAGTCAAGCCCATGGGAGAGCTTGACAAGTATTGTACTTATGGAGAAACTGAATAAATGAGTGAATGAGGGAATGTTCCCTTTTTTTCCTAGCTATTGACATGGTCATTACAGCATGCTGGTCACGGAACCCTACAATGCTAGAGTTCAAATAGGGCCTTTGATTTCACAGAGGAGGAAATGAAGGCTCAGAGCGGAAAATGGCTGACCTGAAGACACGCCACACCTCTGGGCAGAACTGGACTGGAACCCAAGGTCACTGACTCTAGACAGGGCTCTGTACTCCTTTCCATTGAATCCCCCATCGTTCCAGGCTGTCACTCTGTTGTTCAGCTTCTTTTACTCTTATGATCTGTTCCACAAATTCACCTGTGAGTTTCCCACAGCCTTGCCTGTGTTTTTCTCCCTGATGGATGCGTGAGCTCCCATGGGTGAGGCTCAGGTCTGATACTTTTCTTTTAGCCAAGAGCAAGACAGAGTCCAAATATGCTCCCAAGCTCTCCTCGAAGAAGCCCTTCCTAAAGGGCAAAGGCCCAGAGCTACAGAACCCCTGGTGGAAAGAGCCACCAAAGATCTTCTAGCACATTTCCCTGGCAATTGTCACAGCACACACCTTCTTGTATGCTCCTTGGTCTCTCTTGCGATAAGGCATTTACAGCTTCCCTCAGGAGCCATTTTGTTTTTGGACAGCTCTGTTTGAAAGCCTCACCTGCCTCTTACACCTACCCGGTGCTATCACCCTGACTTCTGGAGCCTCTGAGCATAAAGCCAAATCCATATTCTATGTGTCAGACTTTCAAATACCTGAGGGAGCCTGACTCTGCTCTTCCTTGGGGGAAAAGAATCCCCAGTTCCCAAATCCAACTTGTATAGAATGATTTCTACACACACACACACAAGCACATCATCATCATCATCATCATCATCATCATCATCATCATCCTAGCAGTCTCCCCTACCCACTTTAGTTTGACCACATTTCTGATGGACAACAGGCAGAGGATAGCAACGCCCCCACCCCCAACAGCCTGAGTAAATTGTACTCATTCTTGGGTATCAGCCTAACCATCACTTCCTTTGGGGAGCCTTCCCTGAACTCCTAAATCTGGGTTACGTGCTCTTGTAGGTGCCCTCCCAGCATTTTGTGGGGTACACACAAGAACTGGAGTATTCTTGTGTGTAGTCCACAAAACAGGGAGCTCGGTGAGGGGAAGGATAATGTCTATTGTGTCCACTGCTTCATCCCCAGAGTCCAGTGCACTCCTAGAGCTTGGTGCATATTTATTAAACAAATTAATGAGTGAGATAGTTTTAACATAGAAAAGAAAGTGAAAGAATGAAAAACTAACCAAGGAAATCCTTTTTAAAGGCAAGTAGGGGGAAAACTTAGAAAAGGAAAAAGAAAAATATATGCTTTTATTTGTGAAAAATGAGAATTGTCCCTTCCCTACCTTTAACCTCAGTATGCCTACTCAGGAACGCTGAAATGGCCTTGGCTTTAAGGCATTCCACGGTCTTTTATACTGTCAGCCACTCTTGAACTTGCATCAGCTCACTCTTGGTAGCCTTTGACCGGGAAGCTGGTCTCCTCATTTACCAGGAAAGTCAAAGCAAGAGCAGGACAGAGTGGGGTGTGTGTGTGATGATCTGCCAGGTATACAGGAGGGCACAAGACAACAGAGAGCGTTGACTGGGAGTGTGTGGGTTTTACTTGAAATTTTGGTTGGGCTGTAGGGGGAACAATACAAAATATCTTTTAATATTAAAATAAAGGATATATTAAAGAGTAGAATTCAAAATCTGGATTCCTTTTAAGTATAAAACATGAGACCTCAAGGAAATTTCTTTTTTTGTACAAGATGAAACTACAATTCATTCATTCATTCATTCATTCAGTCAGTCAGTCAGTCAATCTTTCAGTGTAATTCCTGTGGCCAGGCACTGTTGCAGGTACTGAAGATACAACAGTGAACAAAACAAATAAAAAATCACTGTCTTCACAAGCTCACATTTTAACAAAGGAAGATAGGCAACAAACAAAATAACTAAGAAAAATATATGGTATGTTAGATGGTGACAAGGAGTATGAAGACAAATACACCAGAGAAGAAATGAGATTAGGAATACGGGCAGGAACGTGTGAATGGGGAGATGGCATTTGGGAACAATGGGAAGGGAGGACGTATGAAAGGTATGGGCTCCAAGGGAGGAGCAAGCTTGGGTAGAAGTGAAGAGAAGGTCAGCTAAAAACTTGTTAAATTAGATGGGCCTGGGGGACATCTAGGTGAGATCCAGAAAAGGTTGAAAAAATACAGAGCTCAGGAAACAAGACCATGTTGAGCTTGAGGTAGAAATGTGTAATTGTCAGCAGGGTAGTCAGCCTCCTAAGAGACTCCAGGGCATAGGTTGAAACTGGCGACCCATGGGCTGGGTCTGGCATGTGCATATGGTACTTGCTTGGTCTAGTAACTGTCTGGAATGTAGGGGTTTAGAGGTCAGGTTCTGGAATCAGACTACTTGGCTTCCAGATCCCACTCAACATTTACTGTGTGACTTTGAGCAAGTTACTAAACTCCTCTGTGCCTCAATTTCATATATGTTGCACAGGGTTGTTATAGGGATTCAATGAGTAATGGAAAGTGATTAAAAAAGTGCTGGCTCTACAAATGTCAGCTGCTGCTATTATGATTGTGACTGTGATTGTGCTTATCAGGTACTTACATCTGATATACCGGAGCAAATGCTCTCCAGGTTACCCTGCAAAACCACTTTGTTTATTCAAATGACTGGTCTGGTCCTTGTCAGCATCTGAGTTTGTGACCCCTGGTGTGGGAAAAAGGACAAGGACAGAAATATGGGGCCAAAGTTAAAAGTCCATTTTCAACACTTAGGTCTTTAATCCACTTAGAAATGTATTGGTGTATGGTGTGAGGCAGGGATCCAACTGAATATTTTTCCCAAAGAGCAAGTCAGTTATCCTAATATCACATACGGAGTCATCCATGTTTCTTTGCTGTTTTTATATGTCACTTTCATAATATCCACACACATTTCATATACTTGAGCCCATAGCTGGATTTTTCATTCAGTAGTTCAAGTCCATGAGGAAGGGGATGTTATTTTATCTGATCATTGTATTTATGGTGTTTGAACAGTGCCTAGCACAGAGTGGATACTCAAATATTCATTGAAATGGCAAATAAAAATGTTATACTTTTGTAATTTTTAAAAATATCTGGTTGGGAAAGTCTCACATTTTTTTGCTCTGCTTTTACAAAACACTCAGGGTTAGACTCACACTCTTATTCCCTCCAAAAGAACCTCAAGTAAGGAGCAGGGATTGGCAGGGGACAAGACTGGAGAGGTCATGGGGACAAACCATGAGGGGTCTTGAATCCTAGGCAGGAGATTAGATTTTGGTCAGGAGACAAATGATTTCAGGAAATCCCTCTCCAGTTCCTCAGGAAGGTAAATTTGAGGAGATAAGACTGAAGATCTAGGTGAGAAATCAATTCCTAAGAGGAAAGCATGAACTTGAGAGCTACTTAGCAGGTAGAATCAACAGGCTATGGAACCGAATTTGATTTACATGATAGAGGTAAGGTTGAAGAACAGGATGATCTCCCGCTGCCTGAATGGAGTGACTGAGGGAAGACTAGTATCCTTTACATGTTAGGGGCTAGAGAAGGAAGGCTGGATCGGGGGAGATACCCAGTTCTGTTTTGGACTTGCTAAGTTTGAGGCACCTATGGGTTTTGTTTAGAACAGTGTTGGGTCTGAAATACAGATGAGTGAACTGAAGACAAAGGTTTTCAGGTCATTAGAGGCTGAAATATTAGGTGAAATAAGGCATCCAGGACAATGTGTTGTCCAAAGAAAAACTGTATGGGGAACATTTTAAAAATGTCTATTGAGTGCTTACTAGGAACAGGGCATTGGGCTAAGAGCTTTATATTCAGCATCCCATTTAATTCTTGCAGTAACTGTTGTTACCCCTATTTTAGTGATGAAGAAACCGAAGCACAGTTCAAAGATCCTTCCCAGAATTGCAGTTAGTAAAAAACAGGTCTATTTCAATGCCAAGTTCATGCTTTTGACCATTAAGGCTGGTCTTTTACTGAAGGCAGTGTCCCCCAAAACCTGCTGTCATTCCCACTCCTGGGCTTCAGCGACTCTCTGACATAGTCCCCAGCAATGGATTTATTTCATGGGTTCAGAGATGAGCTCCCAGCCTCGTGGTGGGGGTGGGGAGTTACTTTGCACCTCTCCCTTTTTAAAAGTCAGAGATTCAAAGTCCCAAAGTCTCTAGCAAATTTTTACCTAATCCAAACCAAGTCACAGGGCTTTGGGCAAGATGGGATTTCCTTACCAGCTCGCTCTCTGCCTCATCACCCTTAAGTAGGTTGAGACTGTGTGGGCTGTGGAGGCACAAGAGCTGGCGAGAAGGAAACACACACTCCTGACTATCACCCTTCTCTCTCAGTGACCCGCAGCCACCTGCCTCATAAATGCTAGAAATCACCCATGGGCATCCAGCCTCCTTGTTCTTGCATTATATTTAATAGATGCAAATGCATGATTAATATTTTCCTTCACTGATTCTGATTTCATTCTATTAGTGATTATACTGATGGCAACAGTTGAGAGGATTAAAAATCCTGTTTAATTCACATTAGGTTTTTTTTTTAAACTTTGCTGATAAATTTTAAATGTCAAGTGCTTTGGCGTCTTCCATAAGATGCAGAGGCCAAATGAGGAGGCCAACAGTAATAGCAGGGAGCTCAGAAACAGCTCAGAGAAGGTGAGAACCCAACTGGATGACCCATATTCCACACGGTCCATGAAAACAGAGCATCAAGCTGGACCTGGGAGGAGTGCTTGGGGACCAGTGGCTCCTGAACCTCCTATTCACTGTGTATCTTGTCCACTTAATGATTCACAATAATGAAGGCTCTAGGGAGACCTTGCAATTTAAAGAAACTCCTTAGGGAGCCCTTTTGAAATGCGAATACTCACCCCTTGGTTGATCTCTTTATCAGTTTAGTGTGTTTTTTAAAAAACTGAGTAAAACAACTCAGATAGATAAAACCCATAATTTTCTTACTTTTACACCCCTTCCTTCCCACCCCAAATTCTAACAGTCTGTCCCTCAACCTGTGATGAAAGTTCTATCAGAAGAACCAGATCCTCTACATACTCCCCAATTGCCCCACTCTGGGAGTTGTATTATTGAGGGTCAGTATATCAAATGAATACCTGAGATATGGGTTCATTTTGTTTTTCTGCTTGCCCCCAAATCCAGAGCACTACTCCTGTTTTATTGCACTGATAAGCAATTGCCCAGAGAAAAGATGGCTTTAGCCAGAAAACATGCTCACGAATTCAGACTTAGTGGGGTGGGATCCGGAGAGTGGATCGAAATTAGCAAAGTCTCACCTCGAATCTTCCCTTGCCTCCCACTGTTGCCTTCCTCCTTCAACCTCTGGGATGTTCCTACTTGCTTCCCAAGGCCATCTCCTGCCCCTTCTCTGTGTGCATGGCCTGAGGGACCAGGGCAGCCAGTCCCTCCTGACGTGGCCACCTGAGGGGTGAAGTGTTTCCATTGATTATCATGGATAATCAATGGCGCTAAAATCCCCAGAATCAGGCCTTGACCCCTCCTCACTGCCAAGCATTTCTCCCTCCGTTGAACACCAGGAGCCCTTTGTTGGAAGCCCTCCTCCCACCAGTCCCAGTTCCAATTTCTTTATATTTAGTGTCACAATTAATTGCGTAGAGTGTCTGGTCTCCAGTATTGTGCTGAGAGTCCCTTAGGGAAGTCCCTACTTTCTATAAAACAGCCTGCTCGTCACCACTTTTTGGGGGACGGGGGATTTTTTTCAGTATACAAAACCATCTGTGTAGGTTTAAACAAACAAACCAATATGATCAGACTTCTCCCCAGACCCTGGCTGAGACTGAGCATCTTTCTTACAAACACCTGCCCAGGTGATTCTATTGTAACCTCCAGGTTATGAACCTCTGCCCTAGGACGGGCGTGTTGGGCTCAGAAAGAGGAAGACTAGAGGAAAAGAGAAGACATATAAAATAACCAATTGGAATTGCTCTTAATCTCTACATGCTCCTGACTTTATTTCAGGTACTTGTCCTTGATCAGGTACAAGATTTGCTTCTTCTCTTGCCCTTTGAACCCCAGTTCTCTACAAAGCCCTAAGAGTATCTTTGTAAGACCCAAATTGGCCCATGTCATTGCCCTGCTCAAGCCCACACCATAGTTTCCACTGCATTTAGTGTATGATCTTCCCCATCTCAGCCTCACCACTTAGCCAGCCCCTTCACATTATCTTCAACTTCACACACGCCAATCTCCCACTTTTTTACTATGTTCCTGCCGCACCATCTTGTTGGTCCTTGAACCTGCTGTTCTTGGTAGTGTGCCTTGCTCTTCCTTATGCCATCCTAGAGCATTTGCCTTAGGATGTTCTGCCCAGAGCTAGGCACACCACTGGTTCTGTCTCTATTTGCAGTATCAGCTCAAGTGTCGCTTTCTCATGCAGATCCTCCTTGACTACAAATCTACGTGCCAAGACCCCAGGTGCAGTCACGTGACCCTGTCTTACAGCTTCTGTAACACATCTCGTTATCTGAATGATCTTATTCACCGAGCTGTTATTTGTCTGTAACTATCTGTCTTCCACCCTCTAAGAGTAAGTTCTCAGAGAACACGGATCTTACCTGTCATGTCTATTGTGTACTCTTTTTGGGTGCCCTGGACGATGCCTGACACATAGTAGGTACTCTATGAAACATTTGTTGAATGAATGATAAACATTGCTCTTATTGGTAAATATGATCTACTTTACAATAATTCATTGAGTAATACTTCCAGGAACTTGTAGCAAGAAGTGGAAGTTTTTTATATTTAAATTGCAAAGGAAAAGAAATGTAATTTTGCTAATTTAAGTATGTACTTTGTTAACCAATATTCCTAAGTAGACGGTCTAATGTTACTTTAATTAGTAGACCAACTTATCTATAATTGGTACATCAATTATATGCAAATTAAACTGCCAATATCTTTAAATATGTTTGTCCCCTTAAGCTGCTGGAATATCCTGCCCCTGCCATGTAATTTTGTTTATAGGATTGTTTTGTTTAGCAGTTTCTTAATTCATAAACAGTATAAAAATAACTCTCAGTCTTACACCAGATGAGTCATCACACGTCGAAAATCATGGAAAACCTAGTTAGTAAGTGGTGGGATCATCTCTGAATATAAGACAAGTGTGGGAGAGGTTAACCACAAGTCCAGATTGCACTTTGGAAACAGCTGTTTTAAGTCCATCATTTTCTTTCTGAAAACTTCTAGCACCTTCTTCAGGGATTGGTGGCAGCACTGAGAATGACTTCTTAACGAATAACATTAGAAACAGGCAAGCACCAGGAAGAAGGTAACCCTCTGACGTCGAAGTTAAAGATCCGCTCTCACCCACTGGGACAAGCCTCCTAGCTCTTGAGGGCCAGGGACGAACTAAAGAGACTCCTTAGAGTTTAATTAAAGAGACTCCTCAGACTCGGAGGAGTGAGCAGTGAGCAAATGGAGAAATGTGATTCCCCAAAGAGGGTCCAAACCAGTGGGGCACCATAACTTTATGCTGAAGAGGTATTTGTACACCCACATTTATAGCAACATTATTCACAATAGCCAGGGGGCAGAAGCACCCCCAAATATCCATCCATGGGTGAATAGATAAGCAAAATGCAGTATATGAAAATATTATTCAGCTTTAAAAAGCCAGAAAAGTCTGACACACACAACAACATGAATGAACCCGAGGACATTATGCTAAGTGAAATAAGTCCGACACAAAAACACTGTATAATTCCACTTATATGAGATTTCTAAAGTTATCAAATCCATAGAAGTAGAAAGTAGAACCAGAGTTGCAGCGACTGAGGGGAGAGGGAGGGGAGCAGGGAGCTCTCATTTAATGGGAACGGAGTTTCAGTTCTGTGAGATGAAAACGTTCTGGAGATGTGTACAGTTAAACCTGGTGAGGGTAGTACATTTTACATTATGTGTTTTGTTCCACCACAGTTAAGAATAAAAATAATTACATACAAAGAATAACTTTAAATTAAGGAAAACCAATGATAACCAAAATTTCATGGGAATGGTACTATTGTGCATAATCATAAAATTATTTAGGCTTTTCAACCTCCAGGGGAAATATTTGCATGTCTGATTCCTACCACTATTCCAGTGGTAACAACTTTCCTCAGCCTAATGGTTTGTCCCTAATGGGACAGATCGTTCCCGTTAGGGTCCCAAAATCTTCTGGGTTAAGCCTAGAGACATTGTGTTTGTATTTATTCTTTTGTCTCCAAGAAAATTCTTGATTTTCAAAAGCACCCTATGTTTAAAAATGAAATGCAATATCATTACATCTAGGAAAATAAAACTTTACCCATCACCTCTCCCCCTGCATAACAATTATTCCCCATTTACATATTTGCCTCCCCAGTCCTTACCTAAATGCAGGCACAGAGTAGGTCCTCACTGAATGCTGACAACAGGTTCTGGGAAACTTCAACTTTAAGGATAGTGACGCATAACAAAACCGGTTTTACCACAGACTGGTTGATATTGGCAAAAGTTGTTTCCACGGCATATTTCTGGTCACAAAAACATCACCAAAGTTCTCAGTAAAGACCCAAAATGCTTCTAATATTAAACATTGAAATAAATGTGAGCTATACATGCATTTAAGAAAGATTAATAAAAAAACCAAGTAAGATCATTATCTTCCAACCTGCTTATTCCAGTTTAGGGTGGTGGGAGCCTCTCCCGGCAGCCCAGGGCACAAGGCAGGCACGCACCCTGGACAGGACACCCTTCTATCCAGGGCACACTCGCACACCCTCACTTAGAATGGGTCAGTGTAGACACACCAGTCTCCCTCACACGCACATCTCTGGGGTATGGGACGAAGCCAGAGTCCCCAGAGAAAACCCACACAGACTTGGGGAGAACATGCAAACGCCACACAGAGAGTGGCCCTTGCTGGGAATCATTTTTTTTTACCCTCATCCTTAAGTACATTTCTATAAAACAACTTGAATGAAACATTATTTGAGGACCTGCTGTATTTTATGCGATTGTAGTCATGGCGTACAAAACGTTTTTCATGTGTTTCTTTTTTCATTTGTTATTATGCTGTAGATGTGACCCCCAACTTTTACATTTTCATTGAAATCATTTTTAATGGCTGTATAATATTTCATTGCATTAACAAGTATCATGGGCTTAGCCATTGCCCTGTTTTTGAGCAGTTGTTTCTATTCTACTAATAAAGATAAAACAGTCTTGGATATTAAAGCTACTCTTGATGTTCTCAGCGTTTTAAAAGGTTACTGCGAGACACACAAGCTATAGTAGACATAGAGCTGGAAAGGCCAATGGGGCAATTCCCCTGCTTCTTCGCTGAGGAAGACAGAATGTGTACACTGAGCATCACTCATCACCCCAGTCATATCATCTGGCAGCAAGTTCATGACCCAATGCAGTGCCAAGTAGGCTGTAGAGCCATAGACTTTTTAGACAGAGGGGAAGGGGGGGAGAAAGAGAGGGAGAGAAACATCAGTGTGTGGTTGCCTCTCATGCGCCCCCTACTGCGGACCTGGCCTGCAACTCAGGCATGTGCCCTGACTGGGAATTGAACCAGTGACCCTTTGGTTCCCAGGCCGGCACTCAATCCACTGAGCCACACCAGCCAGGGCTCATGAACAGTTTTGACGAAACTTTCTTGTGGGATTCATCCAAACGGCAGCAACGTTTCTGTTTAAATAACACACCTACCAGCATGAGCGCTTTGGTTAGTAAATTCCCCAACTTTCCTGGGTTCTGGGTAACTTTTGGAACCAGAGGACCCATTGGTAGGACTATGCTTACTTGGCTACTTATTTCTTTAGATATCGAGAGTAGATTTTGTTCACCTGTTATGAGGTTTTAGCGCATGTTGTTCCGCTCCCCCTGGAAAGCCTCCTTTGCCAGGCCTAGGCCTACAACGCACAAAGATGGTTGAAGCCTCAACCCAAGTGCATTCTTTTCAGCCAGGAGACGCTCCTTTGGTCTTTAGACACACAAAAGGAATATCTGACCCTGGTTCCTTCCAGAAACTCACTCATCAAGTGGCAAGAACATGGAGGCAACACATAGACCCAATGAAGTCAGTCTGGGGAAGGGGATTCCAATAATTGAAGAACAGGAGGTATTTAACCTGGAGAAGAGAAGGCTCGGAGGAAGATACTACGGGTCTTACTGTTCCATGGAAGGAAAAGCCTTGGGGTGGAAGTCCATGGGGATAAGTCACAGAAAGGTGGATTCAGCTCAGTTATGAGAAAAGACTCTAGAATTGTGCAAGCACATACAAGCCATAGAATAGTGGCATATGGTAGGTGCTCAATAAATGGTAGCAATCATCATTATTATCAGGCCCAGGTTGAACTCAGATAGTAGATACACTCACACGATGTGCCACACCCGGCTTTCTGGCACCATCCATGCCTGATACAGAACATTCTCAAAGTGTTTCTGTTTTTAATACAGGTACACACAGCACAGCTAGTTAAAAATCAAACAACAAAAACTGTCACTAATGAGGAGGGACTATTCAAAGACTTTTGGCCTCAGATCCTACTCACTCTCGTGTATCTTGAGATCTGTTTTTTCTCATTGAGTTTCAGCCACAGTTCTGAGCTGGCTCCTCCTCTGGCTGCGATCCTCTGACCTTTGAAGTCCTGTCATTGACTTCTGTGCATTTTGGCAGTGACTGTCTGAATTGTGATTCAACCCTGGCCTCACTCTCTCAGGCTTTCCTCTCTTTCAATTCCTTCCACAGATGGCCAAGGCTTCTGCCACTCCTTGCCTTCCTGGACCAAGCCGTGTTTTTGAAACATGACCGTGCTGAAGGAGAACTAACACTCCCAGCCTGCAGCAGGTCTTGTCAATCTGATTTTTAAATGATGGAGGAGGTTTAAGGACAAGGCTCACGGTGGCATTACCGCGCTCCAGGATGATGCAAAGATCAAATGAAAAGGAGGAAGGAAAGGCTCTTTTGAACGTGAGCACATTCACACACCCAGAGGACAGAGAGGTATTTAAAGTGAACTGGAACAAACCTGCAACATCAGGTGCGTTCTGCCTTCAAAAATAGCTGCCAGTTAGAAAGGGTTATTTACATATTGATTTCATGCTAACTTTGTAATGGAATATGCTGCCTGCCTGCCTGAGACCTAACAACTGTCATCATAATTTTTTCTAAAAATACAGTCAGAGAAGAACGCTCCGTGAACCCTCCACTGGAAAGTGGCTGCAAGAGACCTCAGATCTCAACAACCATAGCTGAGGGAATATTTCACAGTGAATGGTCGGCCCTCCCTTCCTCCTTCCAGTCTGCACGCCAAGTATTTTTGTCATTCCAGAAAACCTGTCTTGTTCTCAGGTGAGGGAGATGCCTCTCCCTGCAGGGCAGCCCTTTCGGAAACTCCAGCTGGCCCCTTAGAAATAATGGATGAGAAACGGGCCGAGAGTCAGCCCACCAGCTTCGGGGCTCCAACCTGGGTGCATTCCTGCCGCGGTTTCTCCTGCCTCCTGACAGTCAGCAACTTGTGTTTCTCACCTCCTTTCCTTCCGAACCCCCCAGGTTTGTCTCTATGGATCCTACAGAGCAGATCCTTGGCACGGTTGTCATCGCTCCCCAGTACAATATTAGCAATTTAAATGCCTCTTTGCCAGGCCTGATGGAGCTGATTCGGTTGTGATCCTGGACATATGGATGGCATATTTGCTGCAAACTAGGTGAGACGCATCCCAGAAGGGACACCGCCCGCCCCCACGCTGCCTTCCCCAGCTGCTCTGGGGCGGGTGGCCCTGTGAACAGTTAATGTCGGCCAGAGCCAGCCGTAACTGCTGCCCACTTTGTCTCCAGCTGGCCCCCACTGCTGGGGACAAATCTTTCATTCATGAAGAGCAGCTTGTTAGGCCAACTCCGGGACTCTAAAGCCACTTAATTAAATTGTGGAAAGTCGCTCGGCCCTGGTGGGAAATTTGCACACAAAGGCACGGTGGTCTGGCGCTCCCTTTGCCAAAGGGCTCCACAACAAAACTGTGACCGTCCCCACTGTCCGGCCCCCCAGCTCTTCCCCTGTGCTCTCAGCACCCCCTCATTAGAGGGCGTTTGTTAGGGAATGTTTTCCCAGTGATTCACTGACAGGCCTTTCATTTCTCCCTCGGCAATCAAGGGTGGCAAGTGCGAGCTGAGAGCCCTCCTAGGCCTGATTGCTGAAAGAATTTCCAAAAGTAAAGAGTGTAAACAGGTACATTGAAAAAGCCTCTTTTGAACAATTATGTAAACATTCCAAACACTATTTGAAAACTTTCACAGTGGAACTGTCACATCGGAGCTTTCTTGTTTAATTGGCAGGCACGATGGCTGCTCTCCGGCCACCCCAGCTCCCCGCAGACCCAGCGCAGAGAGAGAGGGAGAATTCAGGGGAAACGCTGGGGCTTCAGATAAAGAAGTCAAGGGAACGCGACCGTATACAAATGACTTTCGCCGTCAGGCCCACGGCGTCTCTCCGTGTGTGTTCTCGCTCCCTCACTTCTAGAAGAATCTTCTGGGAACAGAGCAGGTATATTCTGTTTTCTGATGGATTTCTCCAGGACCTGGCCCAGTGCTCTGGCTGGTTGTTCATCCTGGATGCAGCTACTCTTAGACTTACTTCTGTGTCATTTAAGCTTTCTTGAAAGCACCAAATGATCGTTCTGAGATACCAAGCAGAATTCTTGGCAACTTCCCCTGCAGCTCAGAGTCTTAGGATTTATTAACTTCACCACCAGCACCCCAATTAGCTGACTAGGAGCTGGAAGAGTTTAGGCCACATGGGCAAACTGCCTGATGCCATATTTCATGTAGACACCGAGGGCTGAGATGACTTTTTACACGTATCCTTCCTTGAATCAGCATAGAGCATCTCCAGTCATTTGAGATCCTCTCAGTCCATGACCACCGCATTTCCTTAGGGTTTATCTGAGTAGGAATATGTTTCTGGCAAATGGGGCATGGCTTGTTTTTATTTTAAAAAAATTGTTTCCTAAAAGCCAGAGGGGTTGGTCGCCAGGTGGGAGGGGTCCTGGGGGAATGGGTGAGAAAGATGAAAGGAATTTAAAAGTACAAATTGCCAGTTACAAACATAGCCATGGGGATGCAAAGCACAGCACAGGGAATACAGTCAATAATATTGCCATAATTATGCACGGTGTCAGATGGGTACTAGACTTATCAGGGTGATCACTCTGTAAGGTATATAAATGTCTAATCACTATGTTGTACACCTGAGACTAATATACTATTGTATGTCCACTGTAATTGGAAAATTAATTAAATAGAAAAAGCCAGGGGGGGAAGCCTACGTGCTCATAAAGGGGGTTGGCACATCAACACGATGAAGTCTTACAAAAGGCTACTATGAAGACCAGGTGGGGACATGGGAAATGGTATGAAAGCAAAGTGGAAAATCAGACCACAAATCATATTTGCACTGTACTGACAAACACACACAAAAAGTAGTCTGAGTGTGACAAAGGACTGGAGAAGGCTGCAGTGGTATGATGACACTTGTTCTGGGGAGCAAGGGACACCAGCAGGCTTTACTTTGCAAGCCCATCTTTCATGTCACGGAATTGTGTTGTCAGGGCAGGGGAGGCTGGCAAGCGCCCATGTACATACAAGGTTGAACATAAAAGGCCATCCCAGCAACCTGCAGAGAGGTGTGCACACCAGCCAGCAGCACTGTGCAGCCTTACCAAGCATGTGGATCAGCGCTTCAGAGTAAATTCCTCGGTCTAAAGAAGGAGCTGAGGCTTGCCTGCTTGCCAAGTCCCCAGGAGGCAGACATAGAATTGCAACTACAAGATAAACCAGAAGTGTGGTTGGTAGGAATGGGGATGAGCAGCAGGGTCAGCTGCAGAGCAGGAACCAGAGAGAAGAAGCACCTCTCTCGGTCTCATGGAGCTTCCTGCCTACAGATAAGGGTTCAAAGACTGTCTTAGAACTAGACCCAGATTCTCTGTATGAATTGAACTAGCTGCATCCAGCATCCAACCTACATTTTAAATCACCCTTAGGGCCCCATCTAGCTTTAGCCATAATCTTTTGAACTCTAGCCTGAGCTGGCCAGAGTGGCAGGGACCCAGTGTTCAGAAGGTGGCCTGGCTACAGACCATCCCTACATGAAGAGAATCTCCTGAGCTCCATGAGTCTATATGATCAGGTCTGGGGTCCCTCTGAGCTCATCTCCTGCCACTCCCACCTTCCTTCATTCCACTCCAGTCATGCTGGCTTCCTGTGGGCCCTTGAACAGGTCAAGCATGCTTCCATTTCAAGGCCTTTGCCCTTGCCCTTCTCTGGCTGGAAGGGGTCTCACCTTAGTCACATGGCTGCCTCTTTCTTTTCATGTAGTTCTTTCTTACTTGCACATAACCTGCTCACAGAAGCCTTCTCTGACCACGTTTTCAAATAGAGCCCCGGTTATAGTCTATCCCTGTATCCTGCTTTTTTTTTCTTCATGTACTTTTTTGGAGCTTCCAGAATAGAGGCTCCATGGAGACTGGGCTTTGTTGTGTTCACTGGTGTATCTTCAGCACCTACGAGTGCCAGGCACCTCGCTGGCACTCACTATGTATCTGTTGAATGAATGAATGGACAAATGAATATTGTATCCTATTTGAATTTTCTGAGACACAGGTGTTCTAGCTTCATGCTGAGGAATTTCTAAAGACTCTTTGACCTACTCAAGGACCAGCAAGGTACAGCATGGTCCCAAGCATATTCAGAGCAGTTTCTAGAAAGGGCTTAGCTGTGATGGGGAGCATACTCATGGCTTCCTGGATAAGTGCAGGTGCTGGGAGATTCTGAGCTACTCCCTTCAAGGACAATAAATTACTTGTCTGTATTCATAGAGAGTTGAGGATGAAAGAGGAACTCAAGGCCTCTCTATGACTCCAGAGCCATCCTTCCCGCCCCATGAGAAATCCCCTGTTTAGCCCTGCTGTAGGGTTAATAAAGGAGCAGCAGAGCCCAGGTCACCCTGGAGCAACATGGCATCAAGAGGAGCAGGTCTAAAGAACTGGGATGATGGAGCACCCAAAGGGAGGAGCTCAGAATCTCTCAGCTCCTGCGCTCGTCCAGGAAGCCACGAGTATGCTATCCACACAGCTAAGCCCTCTCTAGAAACTTCTCTGAATATACCTGGGACCACGCTGTACCTTGCCGGTCCTTGAGTCAGTCAAAGAGTCTAGAAATGCCTGAGCATGAAGCTGGAACACCTGTGTCTTAAGCCCAGCTTCACCACCTACTGACACATGTGATATTAGGGCCAGGATGCCTGCCCTACTGTCTTAGAAAAGGTGAAGAATTATAGATGCAAAGTATGTTATAATCGATCATGTCACAGATGGGACCCTGCCTTCATTCAGAGACCTGCGGTGGTGTAGAGGAAAGAGCACCAGGTTGGGAGTTTTGGAATTCTTGCTGAAGTTCCAGTTTGTATCACTTGGAAGCTCTGCGATGGACAAAGCTCCTAAGTCCTCTGAGCCTTGGTTTTCTCAACCATGAAATGGAACTAATAAACCTCATCTCACAGGGATGCTGCTGTGAGGACTTTGGTGACTTGAACATCGTCAGCTGAAAGTCAGTGTGATCTGTAGAGCATGATACATTTTGTGCACATGGCAAGCTTCAGAAATCATGTGAATAAGGGGAGAAATGGAAAACTAGCCAATCAAGATCGAGAATACTCACTCTCCCTGTCTCAATTTTCTCATCTGCAAAGTGGGGATAATAATAGGATATGGTGTGTAGGGCTGTTGAAACACGTAATATATATAAAGAGCTCAGAACCCTGCCTGGCTCATGGAATGTTCTTAGTAGAAGTTAGTGATTGTTGCTGTTGCTATTGTTATAATCGATAAATAATGAAGTATCAACTATGAGGTGTTGACAGACCAGCCTCCATTTGGGCAATGTCGGTTAAGCATTTCACATCTACCCTCCTCAGGGTCCCTGTCAAGGGGGCACAACTCACTTGTCATTTCAGCTCTTTCCCTGAACATTCACCCCAGCCAAAAACTAGCTTTAGTTCTTGTAAATAACAAGAATTTAAGCGGTAAAATATTATAAGGCCTTTCCATGACAAGGAAAGTTTGCTGATTTACACCTCCGTGCGAATTAGTAAGGAACTAGGAAGCTGTGAAATAATTGGTTTAATAAAAATTAACTACCCATGAGGTATCCAACCTAGAAATTCCAACGGTCCCTGGAGGAAGGGACAAACGTCTGCACCCACAGGTTGCTTTTAACTGCAGAATAGACACAGATGCATTTTCTGTGCATCCGAAGGTAGAGCCAGGACCAGCGCTGCAGATAATAAGGAGGCAGATTGCAGTTTACTATTAAAAAACACTTTGTACTAAAAGAGCTGCTTGGAAATGAAATAGCCTGGCTCAGGAGGATGCGATCAAGCAGAGACTCCTGCTACAGAGGAGAATAATTCACTGGGTGAAGGTCCAAGTCACAATGCATTTAAGGTCTCTTCTAACTCTAAGATTCCATGACTCTCTGAGTGTATGACTTATCTAGATAGGAGAGAGGGAAGCCACACCGGGCAGAATCAGATCATGATTTTATGCACAGAAAACCGAAAGTGCACGGCAGGTGCCTCTGGCCACCTCCATTGCACCAGCCAAGAGAATATAAAGACCTCTTCTTTCCCCTCCAATCCTCCATTCTCCATCAGCTGACTTGCTACTAGTGAGGATGACTTTGAGGATCGTGGTTATGCTTCCCAGCTCAGCTTGTCACAACTCCATTCATTCAGCAAATGAATGAATGCTGCTGGGTGCTGCTGATACCAACCCAAATAAGAATGGTCCCCATCTCCAGGAAACTATGGGATGGTGGAGCGTTCTTAGAAGTCAGTGAGTCTTGTAGTACAGTGTAATGAAGGCAGATAGAAGGCTGCGCGGAGGAGGGGTGTCTAACCTAGACAGCAAAGGCTTCTTGCAGGAACTACCTGGGCTGCATTTCCAAGGTCACATAGGAGTTAGCTAGACCAGCGTTGTCCATTAGAATTTTCTGCAATAATGGCGGTGTTCTACAATTTACCAATATGCTAGTCACTAGCCACACGTGGGCTACTGAGCACTTGAAATGTAGTTGGTGAGACTGGGGAACTGAATTTTAAATTTTATTAATAGTAAAATGTAGCTGGATTGGACAGGACAGGTTGGCAAAGGGTGAGGGAAGCTTGTGGATGCCGTAATATGGAATCTCAAGGGGATGGGACTGAGGCAAGGCCACTTAGAGCACGGAAATAGGATCAACAGAGAGAACGAAGAAGGCTCCTTGGAGAAGGCTGAGGATGAAAGGGAGAACCAAGGAAAACCAGGGAAGCAAGAAGAAATCTGGAAGGTCAGTGTCACTGACACATGGAGGACAGAGTTCCCAGGGAGCACTCAAGAGTGTCAGATGCCACAAGCACTAAAAGGTGACAGTGAATCTGGAATTTGGAGACTGGGGGTGGAGGGGCAGAGTACATTTAATGGACTATTTGGGGGATTTCACACCCATCTGGATTTGGCAGTTCAGACCTGTTCCTCCCAAGATAGGCTGCTCCCTGGAGAAGGAGGACCCCATGCCTTTTTAAAACATTTTGGAATTTTAAAAAATGTTTTGGAGTCACAGATGCCTTTGACAATCTCATGAAAATTTTGCCTCCTCTCCCCCGAAAAAATTCACCCACAAATAAAATATTGCATTTCATTTCAGGGACCTCCTAAAGTTCATCCACAGACCCCCCGATTTCAAAAAAGTCTACATTTAATGTTTATTTGCTGAGTTCGCACTGTAGGTATCTGAATTGAAACTAAATTGTCAGCTTCCCAGGGATCTAAACCTAGATAGAAACCTTCAATTTCCCCATCCTTGAGGCCCAGCTAGCCTCAGCTCAGCCTGGTTCATTCACATTTCTGGGCTTATTGTCCTGCAGCCTGTCAATCAACTCCAAACCATTACACAAATTAGCATCTCTAAAGCCCACCTCTGCCTGGAGACCCATAACTAGTGTTTCCCAGGGTCCTCAGCCTTGGACACAAAGGGGTCACACAAGCAGTTACAAAGCTGGGGGAACTCCTTGCCACTCCCCCACAAAGCCAGTGCGGCTAAAAGTGGGCCTTGCTTCCCGCCACATGAGGGCTTGTGGCCCAGGGCCAAAGTGTCGCTTTCCCTTCCTGTTAAAGGTATTGGCTCACAGACCTGTAACGGTTCACTCTTCTAGTTCTCGGACGTACCCAGGAATAGCTGGGTTAACTGAGGAGGCAAAGCTTACACAGTTCAGCCCCCAGATCTGGTTTGGGCCATGTAGCCCAAGGAAGGAATGTGAAATCAAAGTGTGTGTTTTTTTCCTTTTCAGGAGAAAAAGAGAGAGACCAGGTAGAGACAGGGAAGAGAAAGAAGGAAGGAAGAATCACCTTGTTTCTACATCTTGGATTCTTACGTCTGTCTTAGTTGTTAAACCTTTACAGAACAAGAAAAACAACAGTTGCCAAAATCCACCCAAAGTACCACTACTAAAACTACTACTAAAAAGAGTCATAATTATAATAATAATAGCAACAACAATGGCCTCACATGTTACTGGTCTCAAAGCAATTTCCTGAAAAGTGCCTCCTGGCTAGATGGCTGCGCCCTGGCAGAGCTGAACTGGCAATCCCAGCAAGCTTACGCTTGGCTACTGTTCCTGAAAGCCTGAGAAAGCCAGCAAAATCCCCACTGACCCATGGCAAACAAACTCACACATTAATTTCAGAATGCTCTCTGTTACAATTCTCAGCATGTCAGTGCTGGATGGGGCTCCCCAGAAGGCGCTGGCTGCTCTGAGCTGCAGCAAGTGCGATATAGCCCTTTAGACTTCACAGACACTCTCTCCAAGCACAAACACACACTCTCACACACAGACGCGCACACACCCACTGCATCAGCAGGCGGCGTGGTGCGTGCAGTCAGAAGCCGAGTGGGAAATGTGCAATCACACCTCGCTTTCAGAGGCAGTAAAATCTCTTGGTTTGGGAACTGCGACAGTTTGCATGGTGAGAGGGCACAGGAGGTTTCCGAGCACCCGTGTGGAGTTTGGTGCTCTGGCACAGTTCACCAAGTTCCCATTTTGCCAGATCCTCTCTGGAGTGGCACCCCCTGCCGCCACTGCCCCACCCCTGCACAGCATGGGGAAGGCCCTCCACTGAGCAGAATATAAATCTGTGATTCTCGTTAGTTTTCTCAAAGATAATAGGTAGGCTTGTTTAATATTTGACAGTTTACACAGATTATTAACATTTCTTATCCTATCTGATTCTCCTAGAGGTCCAGGGAGAAATCCCAAACAGGAATTATTGAACCTACTGTGCAGGAAAGGAAAGTGATGCGCAAAGAGGTCAAATGACTTGTTAGTGGTCGATGTGGTAGCAACTGTTGAAGGAAAAATTATTCTGACCCTTATGTAAAAACAGTAAGAACGAGTTTAGCCAAGACTATCACAACAGGAGAGAGATCAGGCTGAACTCCGAAAGCAGCAAAGACAGTTGGGGATTTATAACCTAGGAGCAGAGTGAGGGGGTCAGGGGAGGAAAAATTCCTAAGAAGAGACATCAAGGGTAGGAGAATTCTTGCTAAAGACAGACCAGGGACTCAGATATCAAAGGTGAGGGATAAAGATCTTGATGAGGTATCAGGGTAGGAGATTCTCACTAAACTGATTTAGCAAAATTCTTGCTAAAATTTCGCTGTACGGAGACAGACACAGAAAGCCAAGGATGAGACCTTGTCAAAAAGAGGGTTCGGAGGAGCCTGACTCAAGTTTGGTCAAAGTGAGAGTCTCTGTCGTAAGTGGCAGCTGGGTTCTCTCCTGTAGCAACCACGTCTCCACCTATTCCTACCTTCATTAGTAACTTTAAAGCACGGAAAGGTACACACAGAGGTCCATATAGCAATTTATTCTTCTCCTGGAATTAATACTATGTAATGTTTTCTATTTATTGATGACAAATCTTGATTGTCCTTCCAACCCTAAAAATTGAGGAACGGTTAGTTAGAAATAAATTTTTATTTTAAAGTATAACTGATTGATAAAACACCTTTGGGGAACCGATGATGGTGTCATATTTTGGCCTCAGGTTTCAGTTCAGGCATTTGATTTGGGTCACCTTGAGCGATTTTCTTTATGCCAACAGGGCAAAGGCACAGACGGCCCCGTGGGCTCCCAAGTTACGTGCTCAGGTTGGAGCCCAGCTCCGCCACTTACTAGTTGTGTGACTTGGATGAGATCCCTAACCACTCTCAGTCTCAGTTTCCTCATTTGTAAAATGGGGACAGCAGCAGTACTGTCCTCTGTCGTGAGGGCTGAAATATTCTACTTCAGGCACGCAGCATTTAGTGCCTTTCTAATAGTCAGTGCTCCTTGGCCATCGGCTCGTGTGCCCTCAGCGTCCTCATCTGTAAAACGACAATAATAGCACATCTCCCATGGACTTGTCATGATGGATGCTGCAGATGTGTTTTGTAGCCTTTGAGAAAGTCGGGCATGATATGATTAATATGTACCGAGTGCCGAGGGGTTGGATTGAACTGGTGTTTGATCCGGGAACACTAGTACGTGCCCCGGGCCTTGAGGGTCTCCAGCCCTGCTGCTCTCCAAGTCACTCGAGGAGAGCGCAGGACAAGGGGAGAGCGTCTTTTGGGTCGGAGAGGAGCAGCACGGGTGGTGGGTTCAGAATGGTTTTAGAGGGCAGGAAATACAGCGACACTCTGTGAGGAGCTCCAGACGCAGGCAGAGGTAGTCCGGGCAGGGGTGCACCTGTCCAGTCAGTCCGCAGCTGGAAGTTGGGTATTTTCAAACGAGGTCCCTGGGGGCTCAGAAAGGACCCTCACTACTCCCCTGAGACTGGAAGGTGATTATGTTAAGTCATACGAAATTGCCGATCATCAACGGTTTTGTCCTGCAAACCCAGCAACTTCCTATGGTTCAGCCTAATTTTAACTTCTTTGTGAATTCTTTGTCTATACCACTTTCTTTATGGACTGGTCTTCGTGAGTCCATGACTCTCTGGTTTAGTCTTTCATCCCGTGAAAACTTACCATTGTCTGATGTGTGGGCTGCTGTGCATGGAGGGAAGGGACTAACCAGTCTCCCTCTGTTCCTGCTGCCTGAGTTCTGGACCCATTGAAAGAGCTGTGGAGCCAGGAAGGTAGGATTGAAACGTTGGCTTTGTCACGGACGAGAGTGGTTCTGGAAGGTGTGGGGTCAGGGGGTGACACTGGGCTTTCTGATATTGAATCCTAGGATTGGGCAGATGACCCAGTCTGTCCCAAAGTCAGCTAGAAAACTGTCCCCCTGGCCTTCACTGCTAGGGCTGCCCATGGGCAGGTGCTCTGCTGAGACAGCCTCCAGAACGAAACTGGGAAGGACGAAATACCACAAGCCCGGTTTCTCTCCAAACTCACCAACCAGTTTATCACCCTGTGCCCTGGGGGCAAAGTGAGCAACATCAGTTCCGGCGTGAGTACAGCTTGCCATCCTTCCCCATGGAAACAAAGCCAGGGAAAGGAGGGTCCCCCAACAAATAGTAACAGCAGCAACAACAAAAACAGACAAACAAAGCCCCCTACCTACCAAAGGTCTACAAGTGTGCGTGCGGGAGCCTTTATTAAAGAAAATGGGTTTATATCTCAGCAAAGCTATAACAAATTACAGTTTATTATTAGAAATCTTTTTCTTAATAGAATGTCATTTACTTCCCTCAGCCCTTCTCCCCCCCCCCCCCGCCCCTCTCTGTCCTTTACCTCTCAGGAGCATCCCCACGCCCTTTCTCCCGTTTTATTACAGAGAACATTATGGCTGTTTTCACCTTCTACCGCCCCCTACAATTTCAGCTGTGATACTTCTTTGCATTCTCCTTCTATTTTCAGAGGAGGTACCTCTTTTTGTCACGTAGAAGAAGCTAACTTAAGAGCACATAAATAATCCTTCCAAGTCCTGACAACTCCAAAACTCCTATTATCCCCTATCCTTCCTGCCGCAAAATAAAAACCTAAAATATGATTCCCAAGTATGCCTACATTTGGCAGGTGTGGGATTTCCCCCAAAATATCTTTCTCTAAGTATAATTATTTTAAGCACCAACCCCAGCAAAGCTTAGTGTTCAAAAACACGATACTACAACCTCGGTTCTACAAAATTAATGTTAATACATTAGGGTTTATAATATAGGCATAAGTTAGTCTCAACCCAAATCATCGATTTCCATTTCCTCTCGTCCCCTTAAGAAAAACTGAGGGAAAGCTAAAAAGTTAAGAGAAATCTCCTCAAAGACTCTCTCCTTAAAGAGAGAGATCCTTTCTAGTAATCAGCTTTCAGGAATTGTGGCATCTTTCCCAATGATTAATCACACATGACAAATCTGGGAGAAATGTAAATTAAAGGAAAAGTACATTTTGATACAACTCTGAAAACATATTTCAAACATGGGATCAATAACGCAATTGTACCCAATGAGCACCTCTAACCCTCAGTATCAGAACAGTAAAATGTGGAACTCGGGAATACTTTAGACACCGCCAGATACCCCTTCCTTGTTAAGACCTGGGTCAAAGGGCTCATCCAAGGCTGAGCAGGGAGGGAGGGCAGAGCAGGGACCAGAACCTGGTCTCAGCTCCTAGCCCTGCGCCTTCCCTGTACCATGCCTGCCATCAGGGTCTACTTTAAAAACCACCAACATATCGGAGCAGGAGTTGGGGTTCTCATCTTCATTTATGGACTGTGATAATGCAATTCTAATCAATAATTAAAGGGCACTGAGAAATAAAACTATGAAGTATTTGAAGCAGATGGACTTGGAATCTTTATAACATTGCTCCCCAAGAAGCCAGGCACTCCCTTGCCTAGGAGGAGATGGCACTGAGTGGAGTGCCCCTCCAGCAGCCCACCAGCCCGCCCCTCTCAACGCCTCACCCTATTCACCCCTGCCCTAGGGAAGCATGGCTTACACTTCTCTAGTGAAATTTTCACACTTGCTTAAGGAAGAGGAGGGCCTCCAGACTCATGACAGCTGCTCCTGTGTAAGACTGGGCTATTTCCGACCTTTGCCCTGGAGGTAATCTGCTTCCTTAACTCCTTATGGGTCAGGCAAAAGAAAAGCATGATAGAACACACACGACGCCCACCTCGTTAGTTCTTTTAATTGATGCGACCAATTCCAATACCTTTAAAGTCAACTTTAACTTAACCTTTGAGCTCGTTTGTACATTTGCTCTTAGAAATACAGCATGGATGGAGCAGAAATGAGACCCAATGGCTACATTACAGGCATATTCTGCTAAAAATCTGAGTTATCCAAATGCCATCAGACGCATTGCATTCAGCGTTGGCTTTGGGATCAGAGGTTGTTTTTTCAGGCTAGAAGAGGAGACACAAAGACAGAGTGGGGAGGGGCATGTCGTCTGAGACGACTCCTGCACAGGGGAAGCAGAAAAGCCTGTGTTGGAAGCCCAGGGTTCCAGTCCCAATCTAGGACTCCGCAAAGAGGATGCTCATCCCCACCTGGTGTCCCCAGTTGCTGGCTCCGCTGTAGTCATGACTTGGGGAGGAGGGGGAAAGGGATGAAGGAGGATGTCATGGATAGTTGTCAAAGGGATAGGGAGTTATACTTTGGGAACAAACACCTTGACTTTGCTGAGGCATAAACTTCACAGCAGGAAACCATTATTTCAGTGACAAAGCTTTGTTCAGTTGACATTATCTCCTAATTATCTGCATAAGAATGCATTTGTCAAGTTTCATGAGATGGGATTGATAACAATAAACCTGCATTTCTGCACAATATTTGAATTCCAAAGGCAGAAACGGAACACACAAGTAAAGCACTGTGGGCGGCTTGTCTTGGCTGCTGCTGGCTGTGCACCGAATCCAACCCTGGAACTGTACGAAAGCTTGTGATCCGCCCTAGTCACGCCTGGCTACCAGGCTGTGTCAAGAGTTCTGGGGCCACTGGGCTACGGCAAAATTCCTGGGATGTCTGGGCCAAATGTTTCACGTCTTGGGAGGACACCCGGCATTGCCACCTCCAAAATCACACAGCTGGTCTGGGTCTCCTGGCCACGTTTGCCACCTTGCTCCAGAGTGTGGGTGGGTGATAATCATGGAGTATTGACCCCAAACTACCTCCTGGCCTGAGGCAGCAGGACACAAAAAATCCCAGCTCCTTCCTCTTTATCCTTTCCCCCAAGTACACACGACTCTAGCTTCTCCCTAAACAGACACAGTGACGTTCCGTTCAAGGCACTGAGGCTGCCTCTCCTGCAGTGTGTGCACAGTGTACCGACCAGGGCAAGAGCCGGCTGTGATTAGAGACATGGTAGAGCTGCTGAGCTTGGATGACCTGACCTCTACATGAACGCAGCTCCTTCTGGAACTTTCTAAAGCAGCCTTAATTCTTTTATTCTGCCAGAGAATTTAGAACATGTTCCTCAAGGGGCTGGACCACATAATACTGCAGAGTGTCCACCCAGAGGACACGGAGGCTTAAGTGTGTACTCTGCTTCAGTCATCTGCTCTGATAGCCCAGGGTTTCCAGGCTGGGTGTGCAGGTTAGTGTCCTGACATGACCCAAGGACAGAACCTTAGAGATCAGCAGCATTTAAAGCATAGACTGGGAGCAAGGAATCCACAAAAGAGATTGGAAGGAACATACATGTCAGCCTACACCCACCCCTCCATGCCTGGGTCAGAGAGAACATCCTAGGGAACCAGGAAACTGTCTGTTACAGGTTGCAGAATGGTCTCCAGCTTGTTTACACCTCCCTGTGCCCACGCCCTGGGGTAGTTCCCTCCCACACTGATGCGAGTCTTGCCAATGGGACTTGCATCAGCCAAAGGCACTAATACGATGGCAGCAGAGCCCCGAAAAGCACTTGCACTCGGAGCCCTGTGACTGCCACTGTGAAAAGACGCCCTGACTAGTCTGCTAGATGATGGGAGGCACACGGCCTATCTTCTCCTGCTGACAGTCTGCCCACCCCCAGACCTGTGAGTGAGGCCATCCTAGATCATACAGCCACAGCCAGCCTACCCACGGAGCACAGATACATGGGTGAGCCAGGCAGGGATCAGTCTAACAGCTCAAACCAGAAGCGCCACCCTGAGTGGTTTGGTTTGCGTCCATAGATACAAACTGATACACTAACCAAGATGAATCGAGATTAGGGAACCCCGAGTGAGATGGTTAATTTTGTGTGTTAAATTGCCTAGGCCACAGGATGCCCAGACATGTGGTCAAACATTTTTGGGAGTGTGTCTATGAGGGTGTTTCTAGATGGGACTAATATGGGAATTGGTGGACTGCATAGACAGATTGCCCTCCCCAGTGTGGGTGGACCTCATCCAGTCCACTGATGCCCCAAATAGAACAAAAAGGCTGAGGAAGAGGGAACTTTTTCCTGTGAACTGGTGTTTGCCGCTCAGGGCTGTTCCTCTCTCCAGCTCTCCCTAGCCAGCACGGCTCATCCCCTGCCCCTGAGATGTCTGAGACAGTCTGCAGGTGGGACTGGAGGCTTCCTTTGTTCTAATTGCAATCAGCAGTGGCTTTCCACTCCCTGGTGCCACCCATTAGCGCCTCTGCTCCTTCTCCTCCACCGTGGGAGTGGAGTCACCACCGTGGAAACACAGTCCCTGGGCTGTGGAGGAAGAAGGACGAAAGCAGGAAGGTTAGGTCTGATTGATGTTGCATAGGGGCCATTCTTTTTCCTCTTTTTCTTCCCCCACAGAACTGAATCCAAAATAAATGAACAGGCTCACCCATTCCTGGGTTTTAATGGAACTAATTATCTGACTGCAGAGTCCCAACTCTGTGACTGCTTCCATTCAGGCTGGTGTTAGATTGCATTACTATTTTCATTTGTTTTCATTATTATTAGCTTTTAGCAATGAAATGGAGTTAAAATTATTACAGTTTGTAACATGCTTTTTGTACTAATAATTCAAGTACTTTCGAGTAGGAGCTGAGAGCATTAATTTGTCAATCATTCTTGCTTTGTATCTAGTCCTACTTTAAATAGACTAAACAAAAGAAATGAACACTATATATTTCCCCAAGGGATAGAACTTGTAAACATTCAGATATGTTAGACTTTCATGAAATTATAAACCATAATTCCAAGGTATATTGCACAAATAATAGGGTATTTCCAAATCACTGCAGCTGACATACAAAAGCTTCTGCTCTGGTTCAGATAATAACACGGGGCAGCCATCTGTGCTCAGAGTCTACTACCCTAGTCAGGAACCAAGGTGAAGGTGAATAAATGCAAACATTTTTGGAGGTTGAGCAGAAGGTCCTCAAGAAGTCTGAGTCAGGGATGTACGCATTAAGGGAAATGAGAGCCTTTTCCAGCTTCTACGCCCACTCAGTTGGAAGCAGGATTTCAAAAACAACAACATGGGGATAGCCTGAACTACCACCAAGAAATGCCACATTAATTCTCCCAGGAGTGTTTACAACAAAGAGAAAGGGAAGCAAGATCCAGAGCTAGAAATAAACCTGGTGTTATAACTGCATGTGAATGTGCAACGACCTCTCCATTAAACGTGACAGGAAAGATCAGCTTGCATCAGTGGACTGCCTGCATTGCAGGATGCTTTTTAAATAAAGAAAGGCCGTCTTATTACCTTAAAAGACATACAGCACTCAATCAGATTAGGACAATATTAGTCCTCTAGGACCCACTTTAATGAATGAATAGAAATGATTTGTAATTATCAAATCAATTGTCTCACGTAAGTGGGTCTTTGGGTAGTCTTGAAAGCAGTTTATTCTCTTAACCTAGTTAAGAAAATAACTGAAAATCTTGTGCATGTTTTAAAGATTTTATTTATTTATTTTTACAAAGAGGGGAAGGGAAGGAGAAAGAGAGGGAGAGAAACTGTGTGGTTGCCTCTTGTCTGCCCCCTCCTGGGGAACCTGGCCTGCAACCCAGGCATGTGCCCAGACTGGGAATCGAAACAGCGACCCTTTGCTTTGCCGGCCCATGCTCAATCCACCAAGCTACACCAGCCAGGGCTAAATCTTGTGCATTTTTATTAAAGGCTTTTTACCCCTTCAAGCAAAGGAAATCTATAACTCAGCTCCACTGTCGATGGTTACATGTCCTGGATTGAATAACAGAACAACATGGGGCCTTAGGTGGCCTGTTCTGGTCCCAGCATCGTCTGGGAAGAATGTGGCATTAGTGGGACAGCGGAAAGGTCCCATTTTCTACATGGTTGACTTCTAATTGTTACGCCAGTTTTTCATCCTGCCGGAAAAAGCCGGTCAAACTCCGCTCCTAAAATGAAACACTACCAAGAAAACGCAGCAATCGGTGTGTTACTGGGTTTCCCTCCCACCGCTTAAGACTGTGATTTGGATAATCTGATACTTCTGACAAGAATATATTTTGTCATTAGTAAGAGGCTGCACTGTACCTGCTCACTAAACCTGGGAGGTTTTTCAAGTTTGGATTTTCTTTGGCAAAAGAGACCTTGGAAATTGACCGGCCCGTTAATCCTGTTGACTCTCGGAGTCCCCTCCACATGCCCTACTCCCCCAGCCCCTCCTCTCAGCCTGCTCAAAAAATAACTTTTGACTGTGGCCTTTAACAATATGATAATTTATTTAAAACAGATACAGTCCTGAAAGTGACCCACTTAAAATTATTAGAGATACTGTGTTTATTTTTGCTGTCCATAAAACAGAAAATGGTTTATGAATATGCAAACCGATCTGATGTAATTAGCATGATTGGCTCCTACCGCACTCCGTTTTGTGTGGTTAGAAGAGTAGATGCAGAAACTAATGAGGTCATGTTAATGTGCCTGTGAAGAGAGCTTCAGCTGTCAGAACAAGGAAGGCGAATGTCTGGGAGAATCTTTGCTTTGCCACAAAATAACCGAAAGTGGGTACGCACGGGGTGAGCCCCTGCCTGCGTGCTAGGGAACCAGCAGGTCCCGGAGCCACTTTGCCTCCTGCATGTGAGGAGTCAAGATGAGAAATAAAAATCTAAGTCCATTGGGAGTAATGATTAATGCAGTATTTAATTATCTAGAAAGTCCTCAACAAGTGCTAATAACCGAAACTCCTCCAGCAGTCAGCACATGCCACACGGTTCCATTAGACATGCTAACACCCTATCCCCTGGCCCTTCTTAATTAAAATAAGAGGCAACCGTGTTAATTGTGCACCGACTGCCACTTGGGATTAATCTGCCCTGACCGTTGGGCCCTGCTAACCCAAGAAAGCAGGTTTCTCATTCAGGCGTGAGGCTTGCGCAAAAAGCTCCCCCTCCCTCCCTAGCACTGCCACCCACCTGGGAAATGCAGGACCCTGCTGGGGGAGGGGAAAGGAAGGGAGGCTGGCAAGGAATGGGCAGGGCAGCAGCGTTTTAATCAGAATGCTGGAAGGCCCGTCACAGAAAGCTTCTTAGATATTGAACAGGACACACCGACGGCCACTGAGCCTTTTCCCCCAACGTCTCCTCTAAAGCATAAACCACGAACTTAAAAACCTTATTTTCAGTTTCTGCCAGCCCTGCTATAGTTCTAAAAATACACCTTGCCTCTTTGTACCCCTCCTGCCAACACTCACACACACTTTGCTACAGAAACAAAGAACATTTT
The DNA here is from genome assembly GCA_004027475.1 of Anoura caudifer. Classification (NCBI taxonomy): domain Eukaryota; kingdom Metazoa; phylum Chordata; class Mammalia; order Chiroptera; family Phyllostomidae; genus Anoura; species Anoura caudifer. Next base: position 135,321 of record PVKU01002062.1, read on the forward strand.
GAGAGCTCCAATGTTAGAGGGGGTGGGAAGACACCAGTTAAAAGTGAAAATTGAGGTTTTGTGCCAATCAAAGACTCAGCCAAGTTCATGTAAAGGGATCTCATGGGAAAGACATCGAATCAGATCATTCTAAAGATACAAACTAGAAGAAAGGGAAACTGCTCTTCTTCGGCCTGCACCTGGCAGCAATCATGACTCCTGCCTTTGGCCTGTAACTAGTGGCCTCAGTAACAAGATCTCAAAGAGAAATTTTCTTGAGTGCCTACTACGTCATACTTGGCACTTTTCTGGGTCTTACCAAGTAGGGATTTTTATCCCCATTGTACAGATGAGGAAACTGAGGCTTAGAGAGAGTAAGTGACTTGTTATAACCCACAAGCAGGTAAATGGCAGAGGCAGGCTCCGAACCCAGATCTGTCTTACTTAACAGTCCATGGCATTTTTTTCTATAACATCTTAGGTTGTGGGACCAAAGGAGAAAGATAGGTGTGGGTCCCACCCTGTGATGCCTTAAGTTTGTCTTGCTTATTTATTTTATTTTTTCATTTTTATCCTCACCCGAGGGCATGCTTATTGATTTTAGAGAGCGGGGAAGGGAGGGAGAGAGAGAGGGAAGGAAGGAAATATCGATGTGAGAGAGAAACACTGATCAGTTGCCTCTCATATGCACCCCCAACAGGGGCTGAACACACAATCTATGTAGGTGCCCTGACCAGGAATCGAACTGGCCACCTTTTGGTTTATGAGACGACACTCAACCAACTGGGTCACATGGGCCAGGGCAAGTTTGGCTTGTTTAAGCAAAAGACAGCATTTAGCCAAAAATAGTTCTACAGCCTTGAAAACTGGTTGAATTTGACAGTGGGAAATGACAGCTGATCTCACCCACGTAACCCGGGGAAAGGGATTCACAGGGAAAGTGGAGACTGAGTCTCCCCCCACCTGGAAACCCAACACTCTCCACCCTGCATCTTGAGCACATGGACCTCACTTGGCACATCCCGGGCGTGTGAAGAACCTTCCCACCCCCAGTCTCCACCGCGCTGCTCCCTCTGCTGGACTGCCCTCCTTGCGCACCCCACCCCACCCCACTTCTCCACAGGGCGACTGGCCTCATCCTCAAGGCCGAGCCTGCATTTCCCTCTCTCCATGGGATTACACTGAGACAGGCAAGCAGGGTGATCCCACTTTTATTTGTATACCATCATTACACTAGATTATAGCAGCTCGTTCTTATGTTTATCTTCTTGGCTAGACTGTATGTTCTTCAATAGAAGGGACTTGAATGGGTGTCTAGAGCACTTAGCCAGCGCTCAGTGCATAGAAGTTACTCCATAAATGTTTGCTAAATGCATGAATAAGTGGATGAATAAAGGGCTAAGAAAACTTTCAAGCAGCACAATATCCTTCTCTTTGGCATTCCCACAGCTTTAATGAGGTCATTTCTTTCCTTTGCGCACAGAGAGCCCCATGACTGGGCAGGGTGCAGTTCCCATCCATGAAAACAGAGGTGTGACTGCAGAGGGGTCAAAGGTCCTATCCCCACCCCCAATCTCTCACCCACAAACTGCCTCGTGTCTCAGTTTTCATTTGGATTTCCTGGCACCATGTATCTCCCTTTTATAAATATTGATCAAATACTTAGTTGTGATTTTGCTTCTAGCTAGGTGCTTCTTTGAATAATAGCTAGTACCCACCTTCCTCCCCAGAGCAGGAGATCCGCAAGGGAAGGTTTCATTATTATTTTTTCTTTAAACACCACTGTACTTCTCACACTAGTCCAGCGCTCGGCGCGGAATAGAGGCTCCATACACACGTGCTGAGCCTCGCTCTGGCCGTCTCTTCCAGCCCTGCCGTTCTGTGATGGCCCCACCTTGAAGGTCGCTCCTGGGAAGGAACATTTTAAGTCTCCAGAAGGCCTAGGTTAAAATTCAAATCTATGACCCAAGGAGGAGCACACTAACACAAGAGCAAAGAGAGGCATAGAAGACAGGCCAGCTCTCCCTGAGCAGGGCCTTGACGAAGGCAAAGAGGCAATGGCAGCTGGGAATACAGGTGAGTCAGGGAGGGACCCAGTGGGAGGGGCAAGGCCTACGTGTGGCTGTCAGGCCCCAGACACAGGACTGTGGCACAACAGAGACAGAGGAGGAGGAGGAGAGGAGGAAGGGCACTGCCTGCCTTTCCTGGGGCTCCTATAACAAAGTACTATGAACTGAGAGCCTGAACACAACAGAAGTTTATTGTCTCACATTTCTGGAGGCCAGAGGATCCTTCCTTGCCTCTCCAGCTTCTGGTAGACCCATCATTCCCCAGCCTGCGGTGGCCTAACTCCGATCTCCACCTCTGTCTTCCTGTGGCTGGCTTCCCTCCCTGTCTTCACATCACCCTCCCAGGAGAAGTTCTGTTTCTTCTCCTCTTCTTATAAGGACACCCTATTCCACTATGACCTCACCTTAACTTGGTTACATCTCCAAAGGCCCTTTTTCCAAATAAGGCCACAGTTATGAGCACCAGTACCAGGGGTTAGGGTTTGAACATATCTCTCTCTCTCTCTCTCTTTTTTTTTTTTTTGTAGGGAACACAATTCAACCATTAACAGGCATTAAAGCAGAGTCTTTGCTCAGCAAACCTCCACTGCTATGCACAGGTCTCTATGGAGAAATGATAAATCAGATGTAAATACTAAGTGCACAAAAGAGACATCCTCGGGGCCACTCGGGGCTGTGAGGGTCCGAAGAAGGCAATGCCATGTTCAGCTGCAGGAACCTGGAGAAACTTCACGGAGGTGGTTGGGTTTAGGATCGATGTTGGAGGTTCTGGGGAAAGCAAAGTGGCCAAGGACAGGGACCAGCACAAGCAAACTGCACAGCACAGAACGGGTACTCTGCTGGGTGGCAATGTAAGCTTTATAAAAGCAAGGAATGGGGTGACTTGATTTTCATTTTAGCAAAAATCCCAGCCAACTTAGTAGGCCGTCCAAGGCCCTGCCTCATCTGGTCTCTGTCTCACTTCCAGTGCAGTGTGAAGTCCTCTCTGTCCCGGGTCCTGGAGGCAGACGACCTGCCAGGGCCATACTGCCAGGCACTTGCTGCCTAAAATCTCCTCCTCACCTCACCTCACTGTCAGGCAAATGCCTAGTTGCCTCTTACAGCTCCACTCTGATATCACAAGATTGGTTTGTTGTGACGTGCTTTATGCTTGCAGAGCAGCATCAGCTCAGCTCACCACAATCACAGCACAAAAGACACCTTGCTGTCACCATCTGTCCCAGTCTACCTCCTCCACCAGAACAGGGCCTTCTGGAGCTTAGGATCTGGGTCTCATTCACTTCGGTGTCACCAGTAACCAATTCTGTGTCTGACCCACGGTTGGATTCAATGACTGTCACCGCCCCCAATGCCGAGGAAGGATTGGAGGTGATGAAACCGGAAGCAGGAAGACCCATTGAAGTGACTCTCGCAATAGGGCTAGCAAGAAAAATGGTAAGTCTTGAACTACCACTAAGGCAGTGTTGGGCAGAAGGAAAAAGACAGACTCCCCCAAGCCTGGAAAGACAGACTGCATTATTTGGCCTCCCATACCTGGAACATTGCTGTCTCAAGTTCCAAAGACCCGGCGTGACCTGAGTTTGTCTGCCCTGGTTCTGGGCAAGAAGCACAAAGGCTGAGCCCTGAGCCGGAGGCTAGCTGGGGCACTGCTGGAACTGGACACAACCCTGGTCAAGGCCCCAGGGCAGTTCTTTGCTGCTAGTGATAGGCCACCCCTAAAAGTCTCCTCTACAGCCCAAGAATGGTGCTGCTACTGCCCTTCAGTTGGCCGAGAGTGACTCCCAGTGCCCAGGAACTAACCCAGTCAGGCTCCCCCCGCAGGTTCTGTTGAAGGGAAAAGTTAGAGCTGTGCTTGAACCTCTTGGTCATTGGCCCCATGAAGACAGCCAGGAGCCCAGCAAGCACCTGGAAAGCAAGACTTCCCCATTTGATAAGACCCCAAGTAGACCAGACACGCACAAAAGCTATTGCTTCCTGCCTTGCCCCTCCTTCCGCATCTCTGACACCTTTCAGGCTGGCCCAGCCTCCCACAAAGTATCACTTGCCTTTTGGTGAACAAGAGCCTCCCACAAAGTATCACTGTTTTACCTTCTGAAAAACAAGTCAGCTCTGTTGCACAGGGAATGTGAGGGACCTGGGCGTGGAAGGCTGGCTCTGCATGGGCTGCTGTAGGAGCCGTTTAGGCACCGTTCCTATGGCGCTTCAGGGAGTGGCCCAAGCCAAACCCACCAGCTGGAATGGGGAGACCCTGTGCTCAAACACACCTCACAGATGTGGTGACTGCAGTGACCCAAAGGAAACAAGAGGGACGGGAAGAGGTTAACGAGAACCCATTGTTTCATTCTGCAGTCACGCATCTGAACACAGTCACTGCTCCCACGAGGAAAAGAGTCATGGAGTAAAATCAAACGATTAGCCCGACAACTCTGTTGCATGTTCTCTCTCTCTCTCTCTCTCTCTCTCATATTTTTCTCTTTCCCTTTCTTTCTCTCCCCTTTCTGCCTTCACTCCCTTCCTTCCTCTGACTCAATCATTCTCATATTCTGCTGCCATTGGCTTCCATTGTGGACTCCCCATTTTCTCTGTTTGCAAAAGGTAGTTTGGTATCAATTGCAGGCAGGGCTTCAGACAAAAAGCCAAAAAAATTGAAATGGGCCTTTCCATTCTGAGCATGCCATGGAATTTGCCCTTTGTTCTCACTGTTGTGGGGTGGGAGAGGAAAGACAATCAGAAGACAAGGCGGAGGCGGGGGGAGCATCTTGCTCTCCATGCCCTCAAAAGCTGAAGAGGAGGCTCCGTTTGGCTGCACAGATATGAATACAAACCATCCACACACACGGGATACACCCTTCAGTGGACGTTAACTAAGTGCCTTCTATGTGCTGCTCACTCTCACACCTGTACACCTTCTAGTTCACTTTCACACCTCATTTCTTTTTATTCTCACAATGATTATCCTAACTTCACTCATTAAGAGTCTGGAGCCCAGAGAGGCTGCCAAGCAGAGCCAGGCAAGAACCCAGGCCTCCCGACTCCCAGCCCAGGGCTCCTTCTCCTGTATCAGCCACAGAGCATTGGTCTTTAAGTACCAAGTGCAACAGTTCTCAAAACCCAGCACATCTAACCAGGCTCTGCAATTCTGAACAAAGTCATTGCTCTTTGAGAAGTCCACAAAAAAACCTAAAGGGCAGTTACTTTGTGTTGAGCAAAGGAAGAGCAGGGGACAGGCTGAAATGACCCCTACTGAGCATGGTCAGAAGGTTCGGAAGGGGCAGGATCCAAATCCACAGTCACTAAGGAGACTTAGTAACAGGCAATGCTCAGCCATCCTTAGGTACTTGAATTAGGGGTTCCCTTTAACATCTGGAAGAGTCAATTTAGAACAACATAGAAGAATGGTGGTTACCAAGTGGGGAAGGGGGCTGGGGGAAGGACCAAGTGGGTAAAGGGGGTCAAATATATAGTGACAGAAGGAAACTGGACTTCGGGTGGTATGCATGCAATCGAGTGTATAGACGTTGAATTATAATTTTGTACACCTGAAATTTATATATTGTTATTAACCAATGTCAACCCAATATATTTAATTCTTTAAAAAAGAAACAGCATAGAAATTGCTACCCTAAGCAGTGGGTGGTGAGCTTTTGCAAATCATTACTCTAAGCAGTCATACGAAAGATACACTCACAGAGAAGAAGGAAACTGGACATCAGATAGTACCATCTCCTTCAATGCTAAAATTTGTCCAAATGATTTAGATGAAGTTGTGGGCAGCAACTTGCAAAACGACCTAGAGTATTCTGAGAACATCCTTAACCTTTGAGGTTGACAACTGGCCAGATAGTTATGCCCTTTAATATAACATTCCCCAGTGTCCTAATCAATGACATACCTCTGAGCCTAATGATCCAGGAAGGCATCGCTGGCATTCTTAACCCATTCGTTTCACAAGTACTTATTGAACGCTTCTTCTGTGCCAGGCCCTGGGCTGAGCGCCGGGGATACAATAGAGGCCTAAGCAGACACAGCTCCTGCCCTCAACTCCTCAACCTACAGCAAAGTGAGGGATATAGACAATACAGTTATAATGCAAAGCGGTCTGTTTTGCCTTGGGAGATGAAGGATGCTATGAGAGCCCTGCATGGGTCCTCTCACAAGCCTAGGTGATCCAGGGAGGCTTCTTGGAGTGGTTGACTACTAGGCTGGGACCTAGAGGATAAACAGGAGTTAACCAAGTAGAAGGGTCAAGGGACAGAGAGGGGTGACCGTGGAGGGAAGCGGGAAGGTTGAATTCCAAGCAGAGGGAGCAGCTTATACAGAGGACAGGAGTCCCCTGAAAGGATGAGACACAGGAGAAACTGAAAGTAGCTTGAACAGTTGCTAAATCAATTGCAAGAGGGAAAGAGGAGGTTTTTAAGGGAGATGAGGTTGGAGAGGCAGGTAGGGGCCAGACCATGAATAGCCTTATATACGATGTTCAGGCATATGAACTTGAATGAGAAGGCAGCGCCCTAACCAAGCCAGGACGCATCTTTTGGAAGATACAATTCAGCTTGATATCTGTCCCCAAATGCCCCCTGGAGGCCCGATTAAAAAAATGTGTAGTGTGATTGAAAAGCCCAAGCTGAATGGTCTCAGTTGCAAAAATATTTGTATCCTTTGAGGATCAGTGCCCAGAGCGGGCACAGATAGGTGTGTGTCCCCTCACCGGGCTGCACTTCTTAGAGCAGAGTGGTAGTGCAACGATGGGCTGTGAGTCAGAGACACCCAGGCTAGGAAGGCTGGCTTGGCAGCTCTCGGCTTCCTGACTATGGAGGGATTACCAAATGTCCCTGGACCTCAGTTTCCTCATCTGTAAAATCAGGATGACCACACCTACGTACCTCCAGCAGCGCTACAAGGATAAGTGAAATCATAAATATAAAATTACTAACACAGTAGCTGGCACAAATGCACTCAACGCATAATACTAATGTTTTTAATGTGTATATTGTCTTGCCTTGGCCAGGTGGCTCATTTGGTTAGAGCATCATCTCATACACTGAAAGGCTGCTGATTCGATTCCAGGTCAGGGCACATGCCTGGGTTGCATGTTCGATTCCCCAGTCAGGGTGTGTGCAGGATGTTTCTCTCTCCCTCCCTTCCCCTCTCTCTTGAATAAGAATAAAAAGTAAGTGTTTAAAAAAAAAGCGCATATTGTTCTGGATGGTAGGTGCTAAATCTGGCCATGAGCCAATGAGATTTGACAAAGAAGCAGAGTCCAAAATGGTAGAGTTCCTGGGAAAATCACCTGGGACACAGAACCCTGGCCGCACAGCAATCCGACAAGCGCAGGTGTGCTCCAGGGGACCCCCAGCCATGGCTGCAGTTGCGGACAGAGAGCATTATCTTAATCTCAAAGTGTGAGCCAAGGACCTCCCTGGGAGGGTGTGGGAAGGGGTGGGGCATGCTTCGTGTGTTAGTTCCTAGGGCTGTTGCAACGAATTACTACAAACTTAGTGGCTTAAAACAACAGATATATATTCTTTGTAGTTGTGGGGTTCAGAAGTCTGAAATGGAGGTGTCATCAGGACTACGCTCCTTCTGAAGGCTCCAGCAGGGAGTCCTCGCCTCCCTCTGCCAGCTTCTGCGGAGCTCACAGGAGTTCCTTGGCTGTGGCTGCAAACTCCAATCTCTGCTTCCACCTTCATGTGGCCTTCCCCGACTATGACTGTGTCTTCCCCCCTTCCATCTCTTGTAAGGACACCTGTCGTGGGGTTTAGGGCCCACCCGAATAATACAAGATGGTCTCCTCTCAAGAGACTTTAGCTTAATTACATCTGCAAAGACCCTTTTCCCCAGTGTCCTATTCACAGGTTCCAGAGATTAGGACATGGACATAACTTTGGGGGAGCCACTATTTAACCCATCAGAGTGGGTGTGAAGGGTGGGTCCCAACTTCCTGAGGTTTCTGGTCTCTGATGGCGGCTTACCCATAAACGGACACAAGGACACACAGGCAGAGACCAGGAAAAGAGCCTTGCTGATTCATTGCTCTGCACTCTAGAGCTTCCCTTTGCCCACCACTATGGTGCCCATCTTTGGTCCCTCCTTTTGCAGGGAGGGTCAAGTGATGGGATGCTCAGATATCCATTTTCCCAGGGGCCCTGCCTGTTCCCCCTGACATTGCATAAGCTGCCTGGCTGTGGACGAACGTGCATGATTTCAAGAACCCATACAAAGGTAGGTAGCTTTACTTCACCAAAGTCACTCTCCCGTAGAAGGGCAGACAAGGGTCTCATTACTGGTGGGGGTGAGAAAGATACAGACAAGGAAATATTAATTCAAGCCCAAGGTTCATTCTTTCTTTTTTATGTACAAATTATGCAACATAATTGTTTTACAATGATTAATATTATTTCAGGGGCCTAACAAACACCATTTACAATGCAAATCTCCAGGCTGCAGAAAGGTACCTGCAATCAGGAAGGAAGGGAGGGATGGTTGCTGGGATGGAGCGAAGCTGAGAGGGCGCCAGTGGAAAGTCACGTGGCTCGCCTTTGAACGCGGCGTCCAAAGGCACGTGTGCCCAGGGTGGCTTCCCCCTTTCCCCTCCCAGCAGAGGCTCCAGGAAGACTTTCCGGATCTGCCGCACGCCCTCGGAGCAATACGGCGATGTCTCCACGTCCGCCACCCCCATTCCCGAGGCTTCTCTTTCAAAGGTCAGCTGCTTTCACTCCTAACCAAGAGAAAGGCACATGACTAGGTGGTGGGAAGATGGGAAATTGGAAACTAACAACATGGGGAAATGTGTCAAAAGTACCCATCTGTTCTAATCCATCCCATCATTAATAACCTCTCCTCCCCCATCAAGAAAGAAAAAGCAGGAGGCCTCCCACCGTGCGTATCCCCCATCTCCTGGTGCCTTCTCAGCCGCTCGGGGGATCTCGTGCTTTGATGTCGGTTGGTTCCTTAAACGTGTGATTTGCACACACTGCACCACACACCCAGCCTCCGTCCTCCCTGGTGCTGCTCTCCAGTTAGAGCCCCCCAAGGCTCAACGCCAGAGGGTCCTTGGGAGATGGCTGCTCTCCCTCCCTCAGCTTCCCCACGCAGAGGGGCCCCTAACACGGATGAAAAATCACCTAGTTCCACCTCTGCTCCAACGGCGCAAAACGCATCCCAGAGAAATATCCTGTCACCCTGGAATCTGATTTCTTTTTACAGCTTTACTCCCGTCGCTTCCAATGTCCTGTATTATAAATGTATAAATTCAATAAGTGTGAAATTTTCCAGAGAGAAAAAAAACAGTGGACTATGGCATATACATTGCTGAATCGCTAATTCGTCTGAGCAACAATATCGCCGCAACGTTGCAACTGGTTTCCTTAGTAACCTGTTAAAGTATACAGGAAAACATTTTGGGGTAATAAAATGTTCCCATTTGAATAAACTTTCACATGAGGTAAGGAAGTGAAATTCTAAAAATAACAGATTAAGCAATCGATTAACTTAGTCACTCCATGAAACTTTAAAGTATGGAAATATTGTACCTGCTGCAATTGGGTTTGACTGTGCTGGTCAGTTAAATTTCAAAGAATCACTTGGAAATTCTTTCCAGTTTAACACTCGGCAATGTATAGAAACGGTCCACATGGGCATGGTGAAATGAAGACACTTTATTCTTCAGGGTCCAATAATCCCAAACAGTTTACTCCCTTCGTGCTGGCGTGCAGCAGCCCAGATTTCCAAATTATAATTTTGGGGACAATGGTTTTCAAAACTGTGCGTCAGAACCCCCTGGGTGGCTTGTGAAAATGAAGATTGTGGAGCTCTTCTCCCAGCGTTTCCTGTGCAGCAGGGCAGGGGTGGGGCCTGAGGATGTGCATTTCTAAAAAGTTCCCAGGTGGTGCTAATAGCTCTGGTTCAGACCACACTTTGAGAACCATGTCGGGGGGGTCCAACCTTTTGGCGTCTCTGGGCCACACCAGAAAAAGAAGAGGTGTCTTGGGTCACACGTTAAATGCACTGTGACACACAATCACCAAAGAATCTCCTAATGTTTTCAGTAAATTTACGACTTGGGGTTGGGCCTCGCTCACAGCCATCATGGGCCTCATGCGGCCTGCGAGCTGCAGGTTGAACACCCCTGTGGGGAAAGCTAAACATGATCACTCTGGCCCCATGTACCTGGACAACAAAAAGGTGATTTTCATATCACCCTAAAGCAAACTGAATCCTAAAGCAATACCATGGTCAAAGCTGCTCTTTCTTATACATCGTATATACAGATCTTAAGGGGATGGGCCATCCTCCTGAAGATAGAGAAGTGTGAGTGGGCCCCAAGGCTTCAGACTGTTGGAGGGTAGTCAGGAGGCCGGGCTCGGGCTGGGATGGGGTTGACGTGACAGGTGAGGATCAGGGACCCCATCTGTAATTACCTCCAACCCCAGTGCTTCGCAAGCAGCCAGACATGAAGCAGAAAGCCCATCAAGGTTGGTCAGATGTGCTTCCATTCCTGAGTTAAGGCATAGTCAGCGGGTACCTTGGTTTTGTTACGGATTTTACTAAACGCATTCATGAAGTCATTGGTGACAGGAAAATGCTTAAATCGCAGTCCTCGCCCTTTTGCTCCTGATGTGCTAATCCAGTTTCCACGTAGACAGTTTATAAAATGAAAAGTGCCCTGGGTTGGAGTCAGGACATCTTGCTTCTGGTTTTGAATTTCCTCCGACTCGCCATTGACCTTGGGCTCTCCTCTCCCTCCAGGAGGGTCAGACCAGTGTTGTGTGAGAACGCTTTGCAGCTATAGTAAGGCAGGAGTCAACCTTGATCCTGTACTTGTTCTTTGTTCTGTTTGTTTGTTTTTTCTCTTTCTGTACCAAATCTATTTCAGTTTGGGGTTAAGGAAATTCCCAAATTGCTGTTCCGTATCTTGCAGAGAATTGCTTCCCACAGCTAATTTTTCAACTTCGGGCTCCTTCCTCCAGAAGCATGCTGTGTCCATATTTCAATTAATTGCCTATTGGCACACACCCGACTCCAAATATTTGTGCAGTTCTCGGGAAAGCCTCATTCAGCTAAGTACCTGATCGCATCAACCTGGTCTCTGGTTCCAACATCTCAGAATATCCAAGCGAGGAAATATGCAAATGCCAAAGTCACCCAGAGAGAATTCATCAGGGGAGACAGTCATTGGAGGCAGGGAGAGAGGCTCAGATGAATGATATTATTGCTCGCTGGAGACGCTGGAGACGAGGGAAATCTGGGTGGGGGAAGGGAAGAGGTGGAGAATCTGAAGACTGGAAATGCTCACACCTTCCAGCACAGGATGCTGTTTCTTCAGAGAAGGGCCGAGCAGATCAGCTAAGTCACAAACACACTATGCTACCTACAGAAGCCCTTGCAGAGAGGCAGGGCTTGCCTTAGAAGCTGGCAGCAAAGGGTGTGTTCTTAGAGAGACTACCCTCCATCTCTGTGCCAATAAATTCAGCACTCCTGCTTGCTGACAAACTCCTGCCACTAGCATCGCTCTTCAGTGTCTGGTAAAACTGCAAAATGGTCAGGACAGAGTGCCCAGCAACAGAAGAGGCATGCAAAATTATGTAAACACAGGCTCTCAAATGCATAAAAAAGAAGATGGGAAAATATGCCAATGTTGTTTTGCCTTTGGGCAGTGAGATCCTTGAAAAGTTTGCACCCTACTTTATATTTTTTGTCACTCTCCAAATGTTCAACAATTAATAAGTACTGCTCTAAAGGTTTTGTTCTTTTAAAAAAAATGTTTTAAGTTTTGCTTTTTTTTTTTTTTTTTTTTTTTTTTTTTTTTTTTTTTTTTTTAATCTTTGAAGGTAAGCTACCGTTTTCAAAAAGCTCCTGGTAAAATGCAGGTCTTCTCAGGGACTGAAAAGGGACTGTCCATCAATAGTTCTGCATCATTTAGTTTGTCGTCTTGGCGACTCTCGTCCTAGAAAGCAGGAGCAGGGGTCGGGAGTTGTGTTTCATTCATCTGTGCACCCTGTGACCTTGTGGCTGACCCAGGCACAAGACAGCCATCACATTGTGTTGAACTTGTACCCAGAACAGAAGAGACATCAGACCTCTGAGGAAATAGAACCCTGGATGACTTTTGAAAGAACAAGGCCATTTGGAACAGTCCCAGGGGACAATGTACTTCAAGAGTCCCAGGGGAGGAAAAACAAAACAAAACAAAAACAGCATGAGTGTCTTAAGCACCGGCCTGGGGAAAGGACCCCAGTGAAAACAGGGTGAGGTGGGGAATCGCCAAGGCCCATGCCCCCTCGCTGCAGTTCCCCCACTAGCCAGCCCTTGTCTTGCGCGGCATAGCAGTTCGATGGCTTTAGCCATTCTCCACCGAGCTATGGTTTCAAAGTGACCCCAAAACCCAAATGGAAGTTAACTAAATGAAGGAAAAGATCTGAAGCTTCTTCAAAGTTGGCTGAGTCTGCCCCACTCGGCCTGAGGACGTGGTGCTGAGCACTAAAGACGTCTCAGGAAAGTGTCGGTAGCTTCAAAGTTTGAGTAGGAGCCCACAGCTAGACTCTGGAGTACAAGGAAGAATCAGGAGGCAAAACCAGGAAATGGGAGGCGCAGAATCGTAGAAGGACTCTGACAAAAACATGGTGACATGATGTAGTCGGAGTAACTGCCACCCCGCAAGTACCCAAAGGAAGTGACTTACGTCAAGTAAATGAAAAAAAAGACTTCCTTGATTTTCTCATTTGGGACAAGCTGCTCACACATATGATTATACCTACTCACTTAATAAATATTTATTGAGTGCCAGCCATGTGTTAGGAGCTGGAACTTGGTAATGAAGAAAGCAACATTCCCTGTTCTAGAGGAAAATGTAAGCTGGAAGAAACACGGACTATCTGCAATAGTTCAGTGGCCACAGTCTACAGCTCAGAGACCGCAGCCCACGGCGGGGAAGCGATGGGATCCGGAGTGCTCAGCTGGTGCACGTCCACTTTATTTTTCACACCCGCAGGCTTTATGCCTCACGTTGTGTCAGGGCTTCCTCCGTCTGCCTGCTCCTTTGATGAAAAGTCTGCTTCCCCTCTAAGGCTTGTTAAAATGTCACCCAGTCTCCCTGAAGCTTTTTCTAGGCCTTCCTTTGGGTTCCCACTGCCCGGCCTGTCTACCTCTGTTACAGCATTTGTCGCAGTCTGCCATGTACTTCAGTGAGTACCCATCCCCTCAATTCTGGGCCCCCTGATGGAAGATGGCCTCCCATTCAACGCTAGGCCTCAGCCCCTGGCCCAGCTGGGGGAATAACATTTGCGGAGTAGCCACCCAAGTCTGGACACTGCTCAGCGCTCTACATACACCGTCCCACGTAATCCTCACCAAACTCTCCAAGGTGGTGTTACTTCGATTTAAAGATGAGGAAACAGAGGCTCAGAGAGGTTGAAGAACAGGCTCAAAGTCACAAAACCAAGTGGAGAAGCTGAGATTCAGCCAATTCTCTCTTGCTCCAGAGTCCACGCTGTCCCCGTTGTATACTGCGCTGCGAGGTCTGTAAGCTCCACGAGGTCAAGGCTACACCTGTCCTGTCCATAGCACCAGAAACAGTGTCTAACACTGTGGAATTCTACCCGTCCCACAGGCCGACCGTGAGGCGGGATGGGAGGGTGACACACAAGTGTGAGTTCCAGGTGGCAGGGACCATTGGGGGTCATTGTGGAAGCTGCCTGCCAGCAGAGGGCACCGTCTAGAGATGCTCTCAGGTACCACTTGAACAATTCTGCCATTATAGCAACATTATCATGTTCAGGGCAGAAATCAGAGTGAACATACAGTAGCCTTACAACAAAAAAACGAAACAAAACGGAGAGACCACGTGAGCCCTAATATGACAGTGGCATAATTCCCTAGAGATGAAGTATAAAGCAGAACCATATAGGATGAAGCCAGCTAGAGGCTGGGAAAATGGTGCTGTGGCCAAAATCCGGGGACAGGCAGGAATGGGGATGTTGGGACTACACTGGCAACAGAGTACAGGGAGCCCCCTTAGGAAGAGCCTGGCACACAGTGCAGGGCTGATTGGGGCTGCTAGAGAGTCTCACTGGTTTGGACATTTGGTGCACTTCCTAATTCCTGAGCCAGATCTCCAAGGGGACCGTTTTTCCTTCCGGGTCATCATCAGCTCCAATCCCCACACCCCAGCCCCCACTCCCTGACTTTGCCTCAAACACCAGATCTAAGCTTTCAGAAGCTCCCAAGTAAATGGCGGGGGGCGGGGGGGGGGCGGGGGGCGGGGAACGGGACATACACGACTCAGTGGCTCCACATTTTCATCTCCTTCCTCCAGCTCCAGCCAAGAAATGACATGTCTCTGGGAAATGGATAAAAACCCACTGGGATTTTTTCCCCCACTGGGTCATCTCCACATTTCTTCAGTATTTGCAGAGGTGGGGACAGGGAGCTATCTCTCCTTGTACCCACTTACTTTTATTGCATGCTGAGAACTCCATAACCCACAGATTCCTCTGTGCTTTGCCTTACAAGAAGCTCAGAACTAAATTCAGTATTTGTGTCTCACCCCAGGTTATAAGTTCCTTACAGGCAACAGAGGGGTGTGTTTCTCCTCCTTCACCTACAGGGCTGAGCACAGCGTTTGGCAAAGGGACTCACCAAAGATTTGTGGAAATGAAATGTTCCAACCCAATGCCCCCACCTCCACCTCAAGATTCTCAACCTTGCTTTTATTTTTTTTAAAGCCGTGTCTTATGAATATGTGTTTTTATTGTGACCTACCTCGAATCCTTTTCGTAGGTAAGCAGGGAATAAATGAATAAATAAACAAATAAGTGAACAATGGACTCCCTTCTGCCTGGGGGTACTTCGTTAGCTCTGATTCTAGAAAATCCCCTCTCCCAGAGACTGAGCTAAGAAACATCAGTTTGGGAGCTCAGCGGGCTCCTTTTCTTTCTTTTTTTAAACCTAGATAAGCTTGGGCGCCTCAAGTAAATTCCCCTTTGATTGGTATGTTTCATCAGTTGAACTCTAATTGGTGCAAACAGGTAATTTGGAGATTACAAGATTTATTCTTCTATAACAGTGATTACTGATTGCTAATGATAGTGCTGATTTTTAGGTGTTTAAAACCTTGACAGTTACAATACTCATGTGATTTACTGAGGTGTCTCAGAGACAGCCTTCTGTGGATCCCTGAGGACAGAGGCCGAGTCCTCGGTGAGCTCTGCCCAGTGCCCCACGGGCCTGTGTGTGTGAATAAACACCTATTAATATTAATAATAATAATAACCACAGACTATAAAGTATCCACCCAGAATACTAAGTCACTCAATCTGCTTGTAATTTCATGGATTTTAAACGTATACCTTCTTTTACCAATGTCTGATTCAAGGAGGTATTAGGATTATTAGCTCTAGAAATAATTGGCTTTAAAGGCGCATCATAAAAGGATGGAGTCATAAACTCTCCTCCTCCCTGACGTTTGGGAGATTCTAGCTTGGAAGCTCTCGGAGGAGCTGGGGCTGCTAAGTAGCTGCCTTCCTGCCACCCCAGGGAAAGTTGCGAACCAAGGCTGCCCTGGCCTGGTGCCAGCTCAGGAGCCAGGCACCGCCTTTGGGCGCTCTCCCTTGTTATTCCATGTTAACAGGCCAGGCGCTAACATGTCAAAACAGCCGTGTGTGAAATGAATGGAAAGCGGCAGTGCCCAGACAGGAAAGTCACCTCCACCCAGGGCGGGGGGGGGGGGGGGGGGGGGGGGGGGGGGGGGGGGGGGGGCGGGGATGTGCAGGGTGTGGGCACCCAGTCCTACCAGGATTTAGCTTAGCACCCAAGTGCACTTGCCAATAAGGAGAGCAAGAGGGATAAACTCAGGCCAACTACCTAATTCAAGAAGATGCACCAATTACCACTGGGTCAGACATTGCAGCCAGAACATAAAAGCAACTGCCCCCATCCTCAGTCTCTAGTTCAT
This sequence comes from Anoura caudifer, assembly GCA_004027475.1. NCBI lineage: Eukaryota > Metazoa > Chordata > Mammalia > Chiroptera > Phyllostomidae > Anoura > Anoura caudifer. The sequence continues at coordinate 151,320 of PVKU01002062.1, forward strand.
TTTCCTTTTTGCTACAGTTTTAGGTGAACAGCAGAATATGCCACCTCCCAGTTCCTACTTGTAAGCCTTTGCACAAGCTGTTCATTATGCAACTGCAAGACCTTCTTACAGACAGGAGCCAGCTCAAGGCCACTTCCTTCCCTGCATCTCCCTTCCCTGATGGAATGCTTCCCATCCTGAATGGCCACAGAACCCTGGCAGCACTCTGGGGTGCTGTGCCCTTTCTCGAAGCTGAGCCAGTTATCTGGACACAGGCGTCCTTCTAGATCAACTTCCAGAAAACAAAAGACGGTGGAGTCCTGCCACACCCCGCACACTTCTTTCTATGTCACTTGCGTTCCATAAAGTTATTTTGACTCAATCAAAGGCTTCCCTCCAGGTTTGTGAAATGATACAACTTTAGAGCAGAAATGGACCACTGGGGAAATGTTTCCACCCCTTCATCTCAGGCCTGAAGAAACAAAGGCTCATATGGGTGGGCAGAGTTGCCAAGGACTTTCAGTAAACAGCAACGTCAGACCGAAGACTTTTTAGCTAGGGAGGCCTGCAAAGAAGCACCCCCAGCCTCCTGTAAGTGAAAAATATTCCTAGAGCTGTTGTTCTCAGAAAGGGGCAGATCTTATGGTTAAACCCAGCGCTCGTGGCCACCCAGGTTTCGCAGCCGTTTGTGGTGTGGACATGACCTCTGGCCCACGTTCAGGGCCACAGTGGGGGTCACCACACCCAGTCCTTGCATGGCACTTTACAATACAAAAGTGCTTTCAAATATAGCATTTGATCCTTATAACAATTTTTAATGTATTTGTCACTTTATTTTACCAAAGAGGAAATTTTGGCTAAGTGGCTTGCCCAAGGCCATACAGCAAGTAGCGTGCAGGAGAGCTGGGCCTTGAACCCAGGACCTTCAATTTCAAGCCCAATATTTGTGTTCTGTGTCCCCAAACTGTCCCTTCCATTTCTACTCATAGAAACAAAGTTCCAGCATCTCCCCTTGGCCTGTAGCTTCTGGGGCCACATCTTTTTAAACTTGTGCTCTACCTTTAACTATCCTCAAGTAACCCTAAAACATGTCCATTTGGTGGTTGCCATTTGCTATTAAAACTTTGCGAGAGGCTGGGTGTGTGAGGCTTTCCAGGATGTTCAGTCAGAAATAGAGGACTATGGTTTGGTCTCGATGACATCAGTATCTTGCTTCTTTAGACTCCTCTGCTACACTACATTTTTTTCCCCCTGAAATATTGGAAAAAGTTCACCCTTGTTAGGGGGCCCTCCTGTCACCATCAGCGTGAAGTTACAACATAATTAATCTCCATTTGAGATAGAAGAGAAATATGGAATCATTCGGTCCACTTTCCACATCTGACCCATCTCTTTCCCCCAAAGGACAGAGGAACAAGGTTACTTAACTGTTTGATTCCGGTTGGATTCCTTAGCTACTGCTACAAGGGGTATTGTGATTTTGAAGCAAAAAAATAAATCCGTCTGTCATCAGCTGGAGCAGCTCTAAGTACGAAGTAGCGCTGGGGTATCCTGAAGCTCTTCAACCACATGGTCAGCCTCTGGAGTGTTCTGACTGAAATCAAACAGACATTTGACATAAACCCCACCGGGCTGGGGGAGGAGGGAGCCAGGCCAGATCATTGTCCCTCATCTTCCTCTTGAGAGCCGCTCTGGTCCTAACTTTTCTGTTGAGGTTGTGACTTTATTATGCTCTATTCAATGCTTACATAAGGCTATGGTAAATCTTTCTTACTTTTTCTCCCTAAAGAACTTTGAAAACAGCAAAGTGTTTTCCAGAAGATACGAAGGAAAGATCAATTGTGACCACCAATTATCATTCTCTAGACAGATTCTCAGGTCATTGCTTCCTGTCAGTATTAGAATTTGCAATTACATCAATGGTCGTCCCCCACCCTGCCCGCCGCAGACAGGTTTTGATGCAATCCGCGGCATCCCAACAGGATTTTGAGCAAGGCCCATTCACACGCACACCCAGAGTCTTGCTTAAATATGACATGAGTCATCATTTCTCATTCGTTATCAGACATCTTCAAGGATCCCGAGAGAAGCTCAGTCTGATAGTCCCTAAGGTGAGGAGTCTGGATTTACTGATTACAAGTGAGAACCCAGGAGAGCTTCCCAGATGAGCAGCTGGGCATCAGCCCAATGAGCTCGCTCCTCGGCTTTGTTGCTGTGTGGCCTTGGGTACTCAAGAGCTCAGCTGCCAGGAATATGTGCCAACCTCTGCCATCCTGGTGCCATGGAAAATTAAAGAGGGCAATGAGCCAGATGATTTCACGACTCTCTTCCACCTCTGCTGCGGCTGCTCCTTTCTGTGACATCATAATAATGGGAGTGGGTGGGCCCCTGAAGCTTATTTCAATTTGAGGGAAAGACTCTTAACGACCTGTCCTCCCATTCTCCTCTTCCTCCTCCTCTCCTCCTCCCCGCTAACACCCAGAAGCCAGGGCTAGGGCAGTGACACCCACCCAGATGCCATTCTCCCGGTGAAGACAGGCAAGGGGCCAGTCGCCCACAAGGGCACCATGAGATGTGCAACGTGTCTTTCCTGATCAGGGAAGAACAGCCCTGATGCGGACATGCCTTGGCACAGGAGAGGATGCACTCAGATCTCAGATGCAATATCTCCTGCAGCATCAGACGGCACCAGCAGGCACAGGCCTTGAACTCCAGACTCCATGAATAACTGAGCCAACCCCTTGAGGCTGTGATGAACCCTCCCAATGTTCAGTGAGCTCACGAGCTGAAGCTGCCAATGAACCATCCACGGAGCCCATCCTGGGGATGTCGGGGCCCAAAGTGGAAAGCCAGGGCTCTGCACCTCTTTTCCTCAGAGCATTTTCCTGAGACTATGGAAGAAAGACGGGGCACACTCTTGGCACCAAGCAGAGCCCCACCTGCTCTGGTCCCTAAAGAGAACAGTGACCCTGCCACAAGACTACAGTCTGCACAGGGGTTAGAGAGGTAGAGCTGGGCACTGAATTCCCTCAATAACCTGGTTCCGCCCCTCCCTACCTCCTCCACTCATCTGATGGTTCAACTCCAGCAGGGAGGTTATGCTAACAGATGTTATGGAGGTGGCAAGGAGAAAGTCACTGTATTCATTTCCTAGGACTGTCATAACAAACAGGTGGCTTAAAATAACAGAAATGCATTCTCTCACATTGCTGGAGGCTAGAAGCTTGCAATCAAGATGTCAGGAGGGCCATGCTTCCCCTGGGGGCTCTGGGGAAGAATCCTTTCTTGCCTGTTCCTGGTTTCTGGTAGTTGCTATCAATCCTTGGAATTCCTTGGCTTGTTGATGCATCACTCCAATCTCTTCCTCCATTGCCACATGGCCTTCATCCACGTGTGTGTTCACGTGACCTTCATAAAAGGAGAGCAGTCATTAAATGTAAGGCTTACCCTCACCCAGTATGACCTCAACTTAAAATTTAATTTTCAAAGACCCTATTTCCAAATAAGGCCACTTTCTGAGAGTCAGGGTGGACATGAATTTTGGGGCACACTATTCAACCCACTGCAGTTAACACAGTTAATTGTCACTGTTGGTCTCTGTGCTTCATGGACAAAACCCAGCTGCTATCAGCACCTTGGAAGACAGAGCGAGAGCTCCAGAGTGTGTCTGGGGTATTGCAACACAGTGACCCCAAAGGACCTGAAACTAAGAACGATCCTAGTGGGCAGACCACCACATCGCCTCTGGAGTAACATCACCATTTCTAAACATCTTTGCACTCGTTCTCTCACTTGATCTTCCCAACACCCCAGTCCAATGGGCAGAGCAAGTACTATGAGCCTCATAACACAGTGGAAGAACTGAGATTCGCACAGCCACCTCCCTGGGTGGGATTATGAGCAGGGCCTTCGCACGCTCAGTGCAGTGCAGGCTCCATCGTCCCAGCCCATTTACCATCTGCTCCTAAGTGAATCTGGGGAGAAGAAGACACCACCAAATACAAAAGTGTCGCCAGGCACCCAGGGTGTCAAATGTCCAAGTTATTCATTAAATACTCAGCACTGAATTCATTTAGATAATATACACCGAAGAGACGAGGACTAATAAGATATCCTCTGTTCTCAAGAAGCTTGCAGTGCGGTGAGAAAGACTGAAACACCTTAACAAGCACGCAGAGTTAAATGGTACGTTCATTATGATGCAAGACGGAAGCGGTCCTGTGAGAACAAAGGAGGGAATGGTCAGGGCCACGAAGCAAAATACTCACTATGAAGAATGATATGCAGACAACTGAAAATATGAATATGAACTCTCTTATGAGATAATGAATTGTTATCAATGTTAATATCCAGAATTTGTTTATTATATCATGGATATGTAAAAAAATCTTCCAGGAGCTCTTCTACTAGATAAGGGGTACTGATATCTACAATTTACTCTCCATTGATTAAGAAAACAAAAATAATAACAATGTGAGTGTGTGCATAAAAATACATGTGCATACATATATATGAAAAGGAGGACAAGTCAGAAGCAAATGTGGCAAAATGCGAACAATTGGTGAAGGCAGGTGAAAGATATAAGGAAGGTATATTGTTATTGCAACTCTCCCATACATTTGAAGTTTTTTCAAAATGAATAGCTAAAAGAGATTAGGAGTGAGTAACACAGAAACAAGTCATTTCTGAAATAAACAGCCTGCCCTGACTGGTGTAACTCAGTGGGTTGGGCATTGTCTTGCAAATCAAAAAGTCACCAGTTAGATTCAGAGTCCAGGTCCCCAGTTGGGGGGTGGTGTGCAAAAAGCAACTGATTGATGTTTCTCCCCCTCCCTTTGTCCTTCCCTTCCCCTTTCTTTACAATAAATAAATAAAATCTTTTAAAAAGAGAGAAATAAACAGACTGAGAAATTATCAAATTAAGATATGACTAAATATCCTTGCTACCCAGCGAGAAAGGAAGAAGAGGTTGAGAGAGCCCATGAGTGGCAGTTACTGGAAGAAATGAAAGTTTCTCAGATAAAATCTTTAAAAAAGGAAATAAACAGACTGAAAAATTATCAAATTAAGATATGACTAAATATCCTTGCTACTCAGCGAGAAAGGAAGAAGAGGTTGAGAGAGCCCATGAGTGGCAGTTACTGGGAGAAATGAAAGTTTCATTTAAAAAAATTGTTTGGAATTCAACATGCAGGCAGAAAGGGGAGGGGGAGGAGGAGCAGTGATGGGCAGGAGGAACCACCTGAGCAAAAGCCCAGAAGCCCTGCTACCTGGGTGTGTGCTGGGTGGGGTGGCTGGGGCATGTGTGACTTGGGCAAGAGCTGCAGCTGGAAAGGTTAGTAAGGGCCAGATCCCAGCAGAACTTGTCAGTCACACTGAAAATCGTAAAATCCATGTGGGAGCCAACTGGGAGTCACTGAAGGGTGTCAAGCAAGCAAGTGACTGAGGTGTCCCACATGTGGAAGGTGAACCAGTGTGGAGAGTGGGGGAGAGCTGAGTGAGGAACATATGTGAGTGGGTTGGAAGTCATTTATCACAGATAATAGGTAAAGACCAAAGAGGATTCACTTATTTTAATAAGTTACATTGGATTCTACGTGATACTTACAATAGCACCACATTCATTTGCTTGCGCTCTAATTGCTTCATTGCATGTATATCAGGTGTTTATATGTAACCACGGAAAGTGCACCCAGCATGCATGACAGCCAAGAAAAGGTTCAGAACCACTGGACTAGATGGGTGACAGAACAGACAACATGATCAGCAGCCCCCCTGCAAAAATCTGGGAAAGAAATGGTAAGGATTTAAGACAAATGGCTTTCAAATTTGCAGCCATTGACTGCTCTCCAAACAATACCCCAAACCAGATAAACATGTAATTGCTGTTTAAATCAGGGAGGAGAAGGCCCAACTCCTGCCTGCTCAACCCCCCTGTCCAGTCCACCTTCAGGAGCCCTTGAAAGGACTCCAGTAAAAACACTTTGAAAGCCACTGGTCTGGACTAAGGGGAAAAGATAGTTATGAGAATCTAGAGAGGGAGCAAGATATGCAGAATGTTAGGAATCAACTTCTCAGTTGGGCAGAAGGAGTGTAGGTAATAGAAAATGACTGGACTAGTTGCTAGAGTTCTAGGTTTCTGGCTTGAAGGACTAGGAGGGAGATGATTGACATGGGAGAAGCAGGTTTTGGAGAAAGATGAAGACTTCCGTATGCTGAACCGCAAGTGCATGCGGACACATAGCCAGGAGGCAGGGCAGAGGGAGAAATAGATCGAGAATTCTCAGGGGCCCCCACCTGGAGAAATAGGCTGAGAATTCATCAGTAACTGGTGGTAAATGAAGTCCTGGTGGCCAGGGTGGGGGTGGGGAAAATCATCCAGGAAAAAAAAAGAAACCTGACACATGGTTCGATAAGAACAAGGAGAGGAGGAAGCCTAGGATAGGATTCTGACTCATGCCAACATTGAATAGTTGGTCAGAGCAGCAGGAAGATGGTCGGGTTTATGACAGTGTAGGAGTGAAGGAGAAGAGAGAAAAGGAACAATCACCTCACATTCTCTTTTCCCTAGACACTGAGGTTATACTCACAGTCTAAGAACCATCATGAGGAATTTTGTGTAAAGTGCTCAAAACCTAAGTATTTCTTCATTTCAACTGAATTCTGGAATAGGGATTTCCTCATTCATAAATCTATCCTCCGTGTTTGACAGAGGCCCTGGAATGTAAGTGCTTTGTAAATATTTGTTGAAAGAGTGAATTAATTAATGAATCTTTAAGAACTATTTGGGGAAAGCATTACAATGGCTTTAAGTGCTAAGGAGAACTATCGAAAGGATCAAGATAAACTTGGCCATCTGGAATGTTCCCCAGAAGAAGAAACATACCAAACTGTGTGGTGGCTCTCAGAAGACCCAGCAGCCTTGTCATGCCCCACGCGGGGCAAGATGTCAGGAAGAGCAAGAGAAACAAAAGGAAGCCAGCCCAGCGGGCCTCAGGGCCCAGGAGCACAGGTAGGCAAAACTGTGTGGAATTCAGATCAAGAGCCAAGAGGAAACGGGAATTTATCAGATGTGCTTAAGAAAACCTAAAGTAATGAAAATAGAAATTCTGGATTTGGGTTCTCACTGTATTGTCGAAACTATATCTGAGAAGTGAGGCAGACAGCCCTGGAGGGAATATACCAACTCAGAGGCACAGACGCCTGTCCCTAGAAGCCAGGCTCTCTCTCATCATTTCTCCTGACCCTATAAGCAAAATCTAAGCTCTAGCTGTGTTTTTGCCTTGCGAACAACCACATGGGGCGGGAGAGCCTAGGACCAAGGAGGGTAAATATGAGGATTCCCCTTTCAGAGCCCACCTACCTTGGCAGACCCTCTGATACTCAACAGGAAAGACACCCCCTGCTGAGCAGAAGCGCATTTGCTCCTCACAAAGCAAGTCCTCGATTTATCTTTGATGTTATGGTAAGTAGAGAATATTATGGAAAGTAGAGATTAGGCAAAAGTGACAAAACTAAAGCTGCTCTGCTTCCAGTGCATCCTGAGAAGGCAGAGTTCTCTGGAAAAGACTGCCATGCTGGGAAAAATGGAAAGCGGCAGTAAAAGAGGAAGACTAAATATGAGATGGATTTACTCCATAAAAGAAGCCAGAGGCATGAGTCTACAGGAGCTGAGCAGGACTGTTGAGGACAGGACGTTGTGGACTCGCCCATTCCTAGGACCGCCAGGAGTTGGAGCCAATCCAACAGCATATAACACACGCAAATAGAGAATAACAGAAATCCACACTCTGCAGTTAGCGGGATAGAACCCTGTGCATAGGCTGAGAGGTAAGGGAGTGTTGCTTCATGCTCCTGCTCAGGAAGACCAGGGACTCTCTGCAAATAACAATATCCTGACCAAGAATACAGTTGTGCATTTGTTGCTCTTGCCTTACAACCCAATAAAGAGGCTAAAATGGAGGACAGGTAGGAGCTAAAAAAAAAACAATTTTCCTCTGTGAAATGGACTGTATCAAACATGCCGATCATTCCTTTGGCCACATGCCTTCAAGAGACTTTCGGGCATAGTGTGTTCAAAGTTGTCCTTTCCAACGCAACTTCCAAATGGTCTCAGCATGAGTCAGAGAATGCTCATCACACATTTCTTGGCTCCTTTTCAGGGTTTTATCACTTCTCTTGGTTTTAAAATGTGTTTTTCTACCCATTGGATGGGGAAGTCCAAGCTCTAATATAGATGAGAACTCACAATGGAAAATGACCTCAAATGTCCTAAACAGCAGAAGGGTGCAAAACCACATCAGAAGGGAATAAAAGAGGGAAAATGACAGAGAATGATGATCTGGAAGGATGTGACTGTCCCTAGGGTAATGAACATTTTCATTTTCCCCTTTTGGTTTATCTGTATCTTCTATTTTCTCCAAACAATTGTTACTATTTAAATATAATAAAAGAGCTTTTTAATGACAAAAAATTAAAGTAACAAGACCTAAACATCTCAAGATAAGATTTCTTACATGTTTTTTTTTAAAAAAGTTTTTAATGTAGTAAAATAGGTATCACGTGAATTTTGTCATTTTATCCATTGTTAAATGCATAATTCAGACATTAAGTATATTTACAATGTTGTGCAACCATCACCACCATTTGTTTCCAGAAATTTTTCATCATCCCAGACAGAAATTTGTACCCATCAGTCAATAACTTCCTACCTCCTCCTTCTCCCAGCCCCTAGTAATCTCCATTCTACTTCCTATGTCTATGAATTTGTCTATTTGAAGTACCTCATATAGATGAAAGCATACAATTTTTGTTCTTTTCTATCTGGCTTCTTTTATTTAGCGTAATGTCTTCAAGGTTCATCCACGTTGTGTCATGGACATGTCATTCCTTTTGAAAGCTGAATAATATTCCGTCATATTCATGAGAAGGCAGAGTCCAGGACCTGCTGCAAACCACGCACCATCTGTTGTTGGACATGTAGGCTGTTCCCACCTTTGAGCTGCTGAGAAAAATGCCACTATAAACATTGCTGTGCAAGTATCTGTTCGAGTCCTTGCCTTCAGTTCTTTGGGGGATAGACCTAGAAGTGCAACTGCTAGGTCACATGATAATTTTATATTTAACTTTTTGAGTGACTCTTTTCCACAGCAGCTGCCACATTTTGTATGTCCACCAGCGATGCATCAGTTTCTAATTTCTCCATGTCCTTGTCAACATTTGTTATTTTCTATTTTTTTATTCTAGCCATCCTAATGGATGTGAAATGAAGTCTTATTTTGGCTTTGATTTGCATCTCTCTAATGACAGATGATGTTGAGCATCTTTTCATGTGCTTGTCGGCCATTTGTATTTCTTATTCAGAGAAATGTCTATTCAACTCCTTTGCCCGTTTTTGAATTGGATTTCTTTGGTTGTTGTTGTTGAGTTGTAGTTCTTTATATATTTTGGCTATTAATCCCTTATCAGATATATGATTTGTACATATTTCCTTCCATTCTGTGGTTGTCTTTTCGCTCTCTTGATAGCACCCTTTGATTCACAGAAGTTTATTTCATTTTTCTTTTGCTGCTGTGCTTCTGATGCTATACAGAAAATATCACCAAATCCAACGTTATGAAGGTTTCCCCCTACGTTTTCTTCAAAAAGTTCTATGGTTTTGGCTTTTACCTTTTGGCATTTAACTCATTTTGAGTTAATTTTGTACATGGTGTAAGGTAAAGCCCAACTTCATTCTTTTGCAGATGGACGTCTGGTTTTCTCAGTGCCATGTGTTGAAGAGACTGTCCTTTCCCCCCAAATGGTCTGACACTCCTGCTGAAAGTCGGACATGATTTTTTCTATTGTGAAAGACAGCAGATTTCAATGTACTCTGTGACTAAATGTGGAAAATAAAATAATAGCTCCTTACACTTGTATCTTGTATAAAAGGTGGGAGTGGTTAATATAATCTTATACTTACACATGGTTGTATAGTACGAGACGGCATTATGTAAATTATAAAAGTTCACAGGTTTGAGAGTTGAATGGTCCGGGTTTGAATCCTGGCTCCGTAACTTACTAGCTGTATAACCTTGGGCGAGTCATTTAACCTTTCTAGGTCTCAGCTTCCTCATCCGTAAATTGGGGCTAGTACTATCCACGTCACGGGATTGTTATGAAGATGACCTGAGATGGTGTATAGGAAACAGCACATAGTAACTGAGTGATGCATGATACTATTGCAGTCATTACTGTCATCGTTAACATCGTACCACAGGGTGGTTTACACCCATTATTTCTAGTGATCCCCACCTTAACCCTGTGAGGCAAGCAGAACAGTAATTAGTCTCCTTAGAGAGATAAGTAAAGTTAGGTTTACAATGTATTGTATTGGACCAATGACACGTGTCAAGAAAGTGCAGAGCAGAATGAGTGTTTTTTCCCACCACCCCATAAAAGGGACATGTCAGAAACAAAGCAACTTTCACATAGCTCCCTGGTCCCTGGGCCAATGTTCTGCTTTGTTTGTTTGTTTGTTTTGTTTTGTTTTGTTTTTTCTGAGAAACTTGTCTGTCTTCACTCACCCTAAAATAGAGATGGTTTCCTCTTCCCAACCTTGAACAACAGAAAACAACGGCACCGAGAGGGTCAGAGTCCCACACAGGGCGGGCCCAGGAATCAGGCCAGAAGCAGGAATAGATTCAGCACTACTATAGTCTCATCAAACATTTCTTACGTAATTATCAAGGCCTTGAGTGTAAAACAGCAAATTCATGCACACCACCTCCTGGCCAGAGAGATGGAGTAATATACCGTAGACATGAGCTGCTGTGATTTCAGGGGTGTGGTTCTATCCCTCCAGGCTTCAGGAAAAGACAAAACAAACATACAAATAAACAAACAAACACACACACAAAAAAAAAAAAACAACTAAACTGAACTTAATGTAACAAGGACTGTTTAAATTCGTTTAGGAGATGGTTACATATTTTCTGAAAAGAAAGTTACTCCATAACTACCATAAGCAACATAGGTTTGGAGTTGTACAGATATAAAGATAGTAATCTTTGAGAAGTTTCAAACCAGAGGGGAAAATAGAAAACAAGAAAGAACTACAATTTAAGGCAGCATGTGTTGAGTGACTTAAGAGTTTCTTCTGAAACTTCGATAACACTGCCCCTGTCAGCAAAGGCAAGGGTCCTGAAGTTCATCCAAAACCATGTCCCATTGGTTACTCTTGATCAGAAACCTGCCTGCTGGATTTAGCCCCTCGGGACTGAGTTCTCTATATGCAAATCCTCTTCCATACCTTCAAGAACTAAAGGGAAACACAGCCTTTCTGATGTAATAATGGGATGGATGGTGAGGCTGTAAATTTATTTGGATTTACGATCTGGCTCTCTCCCTTACCTCCATCTGTGCCAAACGACCCGGGGACACTCCTGATTACTCACCTGTGGAAAGGACATTACTGCAAGGTGTGTGTTCTCCCTCACGTGCTTTCAACAAGCCCCTGGGCAGTCAGTGCTGCGGCTTTCAGGAAGGGAGCTGCTCACGGGGCATCGGGTATTTGGCCTTTCCTGCAACTCACAGCTGTCTCAAACTAGAATGGAAAAACGCTTTCAAGATCAGGGAGAGTGGAAAAGTTACACAGACTTGGCAGTCTCAGCCTTGGCGTGGGGCTGCGTAGCTGTCATCCAAGCCACCCGAACAGGTGACTCTGGGCGTGGGATGCACTTGGAGACTTAAACCAGCCACCGGAGGCAGTGTGAGGTAGTGGGAAGAGGCAGGCTTTAGAGAAACGACTGGTTCAAGTCCAAATTTAAACCAGTCAGATAGTGCATGAGCCAGAGCAAGGTCTCTGAGTTTGAGATTCCTTTTCTACAAAAGGAGAGAACCCCTCTCCCATAGAGTGGTGATAGTGTGCTCTAAAATGCTGCCCACTGACTCTGCCTCCTGGTACCCACACCCTCATGAAACCTCCTTCCCTCGAGTGTACACTATACCCAGAGACAAATAGAATAGAGCAAAAATGATGGGATGCCACTTCCAAGATTAGGTTACAAGGCACAGGGACTTCCACCTTGCTTGTATTCCCTCTCTGCCCCTCTCCCTTGCTGTGAGCTGCTCTAGGGAGCGGTCCACATGGCAAGGACCAGACGCGGCCTCCAGCCAACGGCCCAAGGGAGCTGAATCCTGCCAATGACCCTAAAAGGGATTTTTGGAAGCAGATCCTTCCCCAAGTGGAGCAGCTCGGCCAGCACCTTGACTGCAGCTTGTGAGAGGTCTGGGTTGGTGGTTCCAGCAAAGCCATGTGCAGATTCCCGACTCACAGAAACAAGGAGATAGTAAGTGCTTATTGTTTTAACGCGCTAAGTTTTGGGGTAACTTGTTATGCAGCAATAAGTGACTAATACAGTGGTGCGGAGGACCTCGTAGGCGAGTGTACAATAGCCAGGGCATCAGTGTAGCTGTCGTTGTTAGTATGAGACAGACTAACTGCCTCCCAATCTGTTTGCAGAAAAGATGTTGGCATGAAGACCGGGGGGTGAGGGGAGAGAAGGAGATGACATTTTCCAGGAAATCATGAACTAGTCAGAAACTAAAAAGAGAAATATAGCCAAATGCCAACTATTTTGTGACATGTGATTATCTCCCTTCCCCATGGTCCCAAAATATTTCGTTTGTGCCATGATTACAGCACCCGCACACGGCCCGTATGTCACGCAGTTGTCCTCTTCTCCCTTCTCCTGTCCTCACGCAGGGGCCGTCTCCTCATCCAACACCGTATCTGGCAGATGATGATAAAGAAGAGCCGGCGATTGTTCTACTTCCTGTTTTAAAAATCATTCTGGTAAAGCTTTCTTCCCATCGTTTTCCTATTGAAATCCTCCTTGTCTTTACAAGTCCACTTCCCAGAAGTCCTTCTCTACCTGGTGTCCCCGATTCTAGCTCTTTTTAAAATAGTATTCCTTAATAATATTCATTCCTTCTGTGAGTCTTATAACGCACAACTTGTTCCTCCAATTGGCAGTCACTTTATCCGGCTCTCTGACTAGTGTGCAGTGGCAGGCTCTCCCTCTAGATGGCAGCCTCCAGACCAGCAGGGGCATCTGCCTTATTCACCGCTGTGAGCTGCAGCGGCCACCCCAGGTTTGCAGTGGGTTCTCAGTGACTGAAGGAATAGATTAATTCTCTGATATTTGAATAAACAAATGTCTGAGAACAAGACGAGGGGAAAAGTCTCAGAGGATCATCACAAATTTTAACACTTTTTCAAAGCCACAGGGGATCACCGGTGTCTGCCAACCCCGTCGAGTCTGCAGAGCTTGTGGGATCTCGCAGGTTTCCTTTCCATGTATGCTGTGGCTCCCTGTGGGCACCACCCCAGGTCAAAGAAGATGGAGCGGTGGATGCTGCCCTTACAATGAAAGGAAGACCAGGTGAGTGAGTAGAGATGCATCGTTAGAAACATAATGCAAAAGGGTAGAAGAAAGAAGCGCTCCTGGGATTCATCACCCAAGTCGAAGGCCGCTGCCCCCCTCCCCGCTCTAACACACCATCATCAGGACGGGGGTGGGAGGCTCACAGGAAGTGCATCTTCACACAGAACACGTTTCTGTGCCACACAGGACAAAGCCACTAGTGATTTCACAGTTCTCCCAGCTTCTTTCTTGTGCACCAGGGCAGGGGCAGCCGAAGATGTCGTGAACAGGCAGGAAATGGGGAGCGCCGGCGACACTGCCCCACCAGCATCGGGCCACCAGGGAAGACGAAGCAGGGCAATAACTCCACGACTCATGCTGAGTGAGGCAAGGCCTGTCGCCTTGGCAATACTTCCCCCCTGAGGGCAATCTCCACTCGAGGGTAGCCAAAGGCCTTCGTGGTCTCCTGTGACTGGCCTTGAATTGCACCGATGTCTTAAAGCCAGAGTGGCAACGTGTCACAGTGTCTGAAACGGACATTCTATGTCAGGCTTGCCTGGTTTGACTCTCAGGTCTGTGGCTTGTTAGTTGTGTGATCTCAATCACGTTGTTCAAATAACCGTGGCCTCAGTTTCCCCATCCATAAAATAAAGATGATAATAGCACCCAACTCCAAGGTTTGTTTTGGATATTAAATATGCTAACACATGCAAAGCACTTAACAATGAGCATGGCACATAGCAAGACCTCAGTAAGTGTTGACTAGCATTATCTTGAAGAAAGAGAAGGGACTTTTGGTATAAAAAGAATAAAAAACATTCAAGTGGGAAGATCAGCGTATGCAAAGTCACAGTGTTGTAAATGTACAAGAGATGTTAGCGGAACCGAAAGTAACTGCTGCTCCCTAGATTAGAGATTACATGTGAGACAGGGAAAGCCCAGGCCCCGACGGGGGAAAGCTTTGTACACCAGGATGAGAAATCAGAGTGAATTCTTTAGGAAGTAGGGACACTGACGAATGTTAAGCCTGACCAGGAAATATTAAGGCTCAGAATTGTAAGAAATTTACTCAGGTATACAATACGTGGAAGATTGGGACTCAAAGACTGGGCTTCTGCCTGTTTAAAATCCTATGTCCTCTTCTTCCCAAGGCAATGGATTCATGTATCCAAGTCAGCACTCCATGCCCCACCCCACCCCACCCGCCGACACAACCATTTCCTCTGTCTTCCAGGAACGCCATTCCGGTTTCCCTCTAGAAAGCACATCTCGTCCATTCTCAGCCCTTATGGCCCAGATATTGCCACCACCCCCTACTTCAGGGGTGTACCTATGACTCAAGCCCTGCCTGTCATAGCAGTGCACCCCTAAGAAATCACTCATCATCATCATCATCATCATCCACATTTTCTGAGCACCTAGCACGTACCAGGCACTGTTCTAAAAGCTTTCCATGTATTATCTCATTTCATCCTCACAACACCCTTTGGTAGCAAGCACTATTTTTTTTTCTATTATTTTTATATGAGAAACTAAAGACATTCTAACTCTAAAGCTCATTTGCTTAACTACCCATTACCCTGCCTCCCACCCTTGGGCTGGGAGGGAGACCCCCACCTCCCCAAAGGCAGCTCAGGAGAAGCACTGCAACAAGCTACTCTCTTATGTCCAGGGTCACTCAGTCCCATTATTAAAAATAAACACACAAACCAAACCCATATTGTCCCTCTCAATTAAGCAGAGCCTCAAATACGGAGCCTCATACATTTATCCCTCACTCGTCTACCATCCCTCCTGGGCCAGATGCCATGTGTGGCCCCAGGAAGCACAAAGATGAAAAGGGCAAGAGATCAGCCCAGGGCAACTGCACAGTCTTCTGGGAATTCAGACTCTGCACTAGTTTGCTTCAGAGCAACTGGTCCTCACCCTACCCATGGGACTGTCAGAGGCAGAATCTGGGCTCTGGCCTGGCTGCGCCCCACATCGGAGTGAAGCATCAGGAAAAGAGTGGGTAGCAGTCACGTGGCCAGGGTCATCGAGTCTCGTGAGAAGTCACGTGACTCGGGCCCTACCAGTGAGCTGCTCTGGCACTCCCTAATCCGCACCACGAGCTGGTGCACTTTGCGTACAAACTGCACTTGTTCCTTAAAATTACATACAATCCCAGATTCTACCTGCAAATTAAGTTTTACACAGTGGATTTTTAAAGCCACGCTCTTTACCAATTGCAGGAAATTTGGAGGGGTACAAAAACCACAAAAGGAGAAAATCAAAGTCACCCCTCACCCCACCACCCAGAGGCAACCACTGATCACTTCTTTCCCTTCCTTTCTATATACATTTTTAACACAGTTGAGATCATACTGTATAATCAATTTTGTATCTTGCTTTTCAGAAATGTGAATTTAAAAGTCAAGCACCCAAGAACCCCAGCTATCTCATCAACACTTCAGATGCCTCAGAAATGCATCAGAATTTTTAAAAATTGATTCTACAAATCTCCCCCCTCCGCTTCTTCCCTGACCACGTGGGGTTTGCAGCAGACTACACATGATACAGACACGTCCCCTGAAGTGTAATAGATTTGAATTGCACACAAGTTGGTGAATGAATGTCTAAATAATTAGGAGGTTAATTAATCTAAAATATAGGAGGATGAGAGAAATTTGAAGCTGCAGATTCAACAGAGAGGTCTGCAAGCCTG
This sequence comes from Anoura caudifer, assembly GCA_004027475.1. Lineage (NCBI taxonomy): Eukaryota > Metazoa > Chordata > Mammalia > Chiroptera > Phyllostomidae > Anoura > Anoura caudifer. The sequence goes on from PVKU01002062.1 coordinate 167,409, forward strand.
ACTTGCTCATGAAAGGAGAGAGGTGAGAGGCGGAGGTGCCTGGCGCCAGGAGCGGAGCCGGTTGCTCCTGGGGCCCCAGATTCCCCAGACCTGCGGACTTGACCGCATGGTGCATGGTGCTGGTGGTCAGGAGGCCTCTCGACATCTGGAGCAGAGACTGGCAGAGAGAACAAGCACACAGATGTTAAAGCCAGGCAGTTTAGGTTCAAACTCAGGCTTTGCTGCTTATCAGCATTGTGACCTGGGGCAAATGGTCTCATCTCTCTGAACTTCAGTCTTCTCATCTGTAAACAGGGATGATAGTAATTTGTAGCATCATTGTAATGATTAATGAAGCCCACATACATAAAACATTTCAAACACAGAGTGGAATCTTAGTAAACGTTAGCTCTTACTAACTGAAAAGCAGCAGGGCCTAAAACAGTGGCCTTTCAAATTTTCTGTCTGTGACCCACAATAGGAAATACATTTTGCATCATCATCCAGGACATGCAAACATGTATGTTGTAGTTGTATATAGGTATGTGTGTATATACATAATACATACTATGTACACACATATGTCATAAAATACCAGTTATCCTCACCCATGCAATGCAGTCATATTTTCCATTCTATTTTATTTCACTTTTGAAAATGCTGGTTGCAACCCACTGAAGTGATTCTATGACTCACTACTAGGTCTCAGTCATCAATTTGAAAACGCTGGCCTCTGGAAAGCACATGATTTTGAAGTTTAAAAAAAAAATGCCTCGGACTGGCTCTCACCTCTGCCACTTACTACTGGTATAACCATAGGAAAGTTGTTTTTTTGTTTGTTTGCTTTAAAAAAAATCTGATCTTCAGTTTCCTCATCTGTAAAATGAAGACAGTGGCCACCATACCAGCCTGTATAATATGGTACAGGACTCGGCACTTGTAGGTAGTCCGTAAGCTGTAGCTTTTGTAACAGATCGCTTGGCCATGCAGACAGGGCTCCGAGAGAAGCTGGCCCCTGTTACTAATGCCTCTGGGACCTCCAAATGCAATTACCATGGGGCTTTGTCTCAGGGCTGGGACAAGCCAGCAGCTTCCGAGGTCTGTGATACCCTTGCCTAACAGCATGCTTCCAAGTCCTGCTATTTGGATTTGATTTTTTAAAGTACTTCCTTTATTTTAATTCAGACCCCAGGGACCTGGAAAGTACACCACTGCTTTTTCCCAATAAAAATCAGACCAGCAATAAGCATATTGCATTTGAAATGGTGAAGCTGGGCGCACCTTCAAAGGACTCCGCATTAGGACTTGGCTCACTCCCAGCCTGTGTTAGAGCCGATTTCCCTGGAGGAAACTCGGCCACAGCCTCGCAGGCTGGTGGGCTGAAAGAAATCTTGGCTTTAACTAACTCTTTTATGACTGGGCCAATTAGACACTAATAGGAGAAAGAAACTATCCCAGTGACATCAGTGGCAAATTTGGACTCAGCAACTCCTATCCTACCCAGGCGACTCTGAGCTTGGGGGGAGGGGGTGGAGTGGGGGATCAGCTAGCCTCTGGGTCCCAGAATCTGATCAGATAAGAGCTCCCCCTTGCTCAGCAGGCTCCCGTTATCAGAGGCATTTAAATTCCTGGGGAGAAACCTTTCAAGGTTGCTATACTTACAAAAACAATTTCAACAGTGAAAATGTTTAAATATATATAGTATTTTCTAGATGCCAGACACCATTTTAATTGCTTTATGTATCTTCATGTATTTAAATTTCAGTCCTATGAGATAGATCCTATTATTATCCCCATTTTAAGGATTAAAAAAATGAGGGACAAGGGGATTAAGTGATTTGCCCAAATTCTCATGGCAGACCTGCTATTTAAACCCAGGCAACCTGGGTCCAGACTCTGCGCCCTTAACTACTATTGCCCCTTGGTAATGCCACAGACGGTTAACCCTTCCTGCTGGCTCAGCACGAGCCAGGCACTGTTCTAAGCCTTCGTATGCACTAGCTCATTGCAGCTTCACAACCTTATGAGTAATTATTAGTATGCCCATTTCCTGTGTAGAACCGTACCTATGCCCAGAACTATCTTTTCTGGAAGCTTCTAGACAGAGAACGGTGAAGGATGAGGTTCTGAAACAGCATGAGGGACAAATCACCTGAGACGAGGGTTTTATTTGCTTCTGGTGCCTCCTGAGTAAGAGAAAGGTTGCAGCTATTGACCCATTCATCAAACATGTATTTTCTAAAGATCTGCTCCATGCCGGGCACCTGGCTGAGCTCAGAGGCCTCAAAGATGCCATCAATCCCTACCCTCAAGTAGGTTACAATCTAGGAATCAAAAAGTTGATAGCTACCATTTTTAAGCTCTTGCCTGGGTCAGGCACAGTGCCTCCTTCTAATAACACTGACTGAGGTTGGTGTTACTGGCCCTAAAGTCGAAGTCAGGTGAAACCAGGATTCGAACCTAGATTTCTCTGACTGCAAAGCCCATATCCTCAACCACTAAATCACACCCAAATCCACCCCAGGGTGTAGAGTGAAGGTAAGTGGACGTCATGGGTATCACTCCAACATCTAGCCCACTCACCCTCCGTTGTGAAATAGCCTGTCATTCGGCTCTACCCTCAGCTCCCGGGATGACGATGGGTCTAAACCAGACTTAAGCCAATCAGCTCATGGCATACACCCTGGCTCTCTGAGTGTCTTCCATGATGCCCTGCTGGACCACAGGGAACTCTGGGAGGCTCTCTCAGGTCCTCTCACCTGTCTCTCTGCTAGCCACCTCTAGTCAACTGCTCCCCACCAATGCAGGAAAATCCTACAAGATGTGTCTCCTCCAAGCTCTGCTCACAGGCAAGGCGAGAACTTTCTCTTCCTTGAATCCCCCAAGGGAGTCAGGAGTTGCCACCACCCCCACCACTCAGTGCTGGTCTGGGGGCCTAGGTGAGGTGAAGGGAAGGGCAGAGGGCTCCTTTGACCTGGAGACCACTTAATACTCTTGCTTTTTCTCTCTTCTTTCTGGTCCACTTCCCCTTTGTCCTCTGTACTGCCCCCTCCACACCCCCCACCCCTGCTGCAAGCCATTTACTCCAACAAATCTTAGTAGTTGAGGGGGTGTGTGTGCAGGTGAAACAAAAACTGACCCTGATCAATCACATATGCTTCTAAATCATTTTTGTCTTAGTAAGTATAAACCTGAAGAATTTGACCCTTGTTCTCTGGTTATATGCTATGTCACATGTCCTATTACACAAACATTAAATAATTTAAATAAATAACAGTTCACTCTCACTCTACTTTTATCTTGCAAAATTATTGTAAAACAATAAGTGTAAGTGGTAATTTAATACTGCTTTTCCTACATAGCTGGTGATGTTCTTGGTGCTTTCCATCTATCACCTTGGCCGATCCTCAAAGCAACTCAAAGTAGCACTACTAGTATTCCCACTCTGTGGATGGAAAAACTGAGTCAGACAGGGACTGCCTAAGGTCACACAGCTTCTAAGGAGCAGAGCCAGGATCCACACCCAGGCACTTGGCTGCAGGGCAGTGCATCCCCAGACACTGCTCAATTTAACCTGTTACCGATGGCCTGTGCCAATGAGAGGGGAGGCCATTGGGCTAGTCACTCAGCTGGTTTAACAGGTTCACACCTGGGACTAGAACTCAGGTCTTCTGTGATCTTATCACTTTTCTTTGCATCTCTCCTTTTTGAGATTGACAAATCCCATGACTTTGCCAACCAAGGTGGGTATGAAACTACCAGTTGCTTGGAAAGCTTGGCTCTGATTTGTGAGTCTAATCTCTGTGGGACTGTCATTGCTTAAGATTCTTAATAGACATGATTGTCAGGTCCAGCTGTTGAGTTCATACAGAAAACCGCTCAAGTACAAGTCAGGGAAGGAGAGACTTAGCAGCTACAGCCAATGAGAAAATTCCCACTGGGGATTTTACTGACATGGATGGAGCGAGGAAGGAGTCAGCATTCCAGATGTAGGTTCCCAGTGTCCCAAATAAAAAATGTGAGAGCCCTGTTCTTATCTGTTACCTGAGCCTGTGGTCACTTGTGAACTCTGCAAAGGGGGCACAACCAGCTGGAGTCCTTGGGGAGGATGGCAAACTGGATGGGGGAAGGTGGGAAGCCATGCCATAGGAAGAATAGGGAAAGGCCTGCATTGGGGCTTTTAAGAATGGAAAAGTACATAGTGCAGAGGACGTGACTGCTGTTTGCAAAACTCTGAAGGGCTGTTATGGGAAAGAGTGAGAAGATGTGGCCTGTGGGTTCCAAAAGAGCAAACCTAGAGCCAAGAGATGGGAAAGAGAAAGATAAAATGCAATAAGGTATTTAAATATTCAAGCTTCGGAGTTGCACAATCTAGATTTGAATCACTAGTTAGCTGTTCCTTAACACCTCTGTGCATCAGCATCTGTGTCTATAAAATAGAAATAATAAAACATCTACTTACTTCATAGAGTTCTTGAGAGGATTAAGCGAGATAATCCATGTAAAGTACTTGGCACTTGGAATATGGAAGTGCTCTATAAATGATATGTGTAATAATTATTATTATCATAGTGGTACTATTACTATTATTGCCAGGACTATTAGCAATGAGACATGTTGCATTTGGTATTAACAAGAGCCCCTACCTTAGGCATGTGCAAACAGAGGTTCAAAGACTCAGCACATGGTAAAGGTGCTGTAAAGCAGATTCAAGCCCTGAGGTACAGTAGAGGGTAAAAAATCGCTAGGGAGCCAGGATTCTGCCTCTTTTTGCCACAATCTAGAGTGCCCTCTGTAGAAATACACCTGCCTTGGTCTGTGCAGGCCGTTAAAACAAAAATACTGCACTGAGTGGCTAATGGACAACAGAAATTTCTCTCTCACAGTTCTAGAGGCTGGGAAGTCCAAGATCAAGGCGCTGGCAGATTTGGGGTCTGGTGAGAGACCACCTCCTGTTTCACGGACAGCCATCTTCTCGGTGTGTCCACACAGGACGAAAGGCGCAGGGGAGCCCCCCTGGGCTGTCGTTTATAAGGCCACTAATCCTGTGCCTGAGGCTCTATTCTCATGACCTGTCTACCTCCCAAAGGCTCCACCGCCAAATACCATCACTTTGTGGGGGTAAGTTTAAACATATGGACTTGGGGGGCACACAGTTTCCAATGAGAGTCACCAAGCCAGTCACCGGGAACAGCCTGGACTTGGTCCAGCAGAGATGAGCTGAGGCAGCTCATCCACTGACAGTGACCTACAGAGGTGATGAGGATGAAGCACTCAGTGAGGGCCATCACTCTGCCCACACGATGTGTGACAATGAGCCTGTAAACACCTTGGCAGTGCATGGAAGCAAATGCAGACAGAAGCATCAGGCCAAGGGATCTGGCTGCTGAAGGCCTTGCTGGCACTGGATTCCTATGCTCCGTGTGTGTCTATGAAAAGCTTGGTTTAGCACCGGTCTAGTGGTGAAGGGGCTCATTACAGAATCCTGGGGGAGGGTGGGTTAACAAGGAGGGGGCAGGGAAGTTGGAGGGAATGTGCACCTGAGTGGGGGGGGGGGTAAGGAGGACAGTTTCTCTGGATCGTGCTCATCGATGTGTACCAGGCCAGCCCTCGTCCATGAAGATCTCAGTCCTAGAGAGATGGGCAGCAGGCAGAAGGTAAAATGTGGTTGGCACAGAGGATCTCAGGGAGATGACGGGAGCCCAGAGAAGCCGTCTTAGGCCTCCTCGCAAACAATGCAGCTGGCTGCACGCTGATATGTGTCAGGGGACTGTGAGGGTGACGATACCCTCCTCACCTTCGCAGGGCAGCTTCTGCACAGTCTGAAGCTGACTCGGGACCATTTTAGGACCATCAGCAGGAGCCTGCACCTATGGTGATAAGGGACCTTGCAGCAACAACATTTTCACTCATTAATAAATTAACCAGTTAATTAATTAAATGATATATGGTTAATTTTATATGCCAATTGACCGGACCACCGGGTGCCCAGACATTTTGGTCAAACATCATTCTGGATGTGCCTGTGAAAGTGTTTTGGGGTTAGATTAGTGTTTGAACTGATACACTGAGCACCCAGTGTACTTGAGGACTTGAATAGACCAAAAAAGACCGAGCAAGAGGGAACTTCACCTGCCTGACTGTCTGAGCTGGAACATCAGTCTTCTGCCTTCAGACTCACACCATGGACCCTCCGGGTCTCCAGCTTGCCAGCTGTAGATCTTGCTTCCTTAATAATATGGGCAATTCCTTATAATAAATCTATATATTCTCTTTAAAAAACATTTTATTTATTTATTTTTAGAGAGAGGGGAAGGGAGGGAGAAAGAGAGGGAGAGAAACATCAGTATGTGGTTACCTCTCACGTGCCCCCGACCAGGAGCCTGGCCTGCAGTCCAGGCACGTGCCCTGACTGGGAATTGAACTGACAGCCCTTTGGTTTGCAGGCCGGTGCTCAATCCACTGAGCCACACCAGCCAGGGCATAAATCTATATATTCTTCCTATTGGTTCTGTTTCTCTGGAAAACCCTAACATACATACTAAGTGTCAGGCACTCTCTTCTGTGCTCGAAAAGCTTCAATCAGCAACACTTTCAGCAGCGAGCATCAGAGAAGAATGAAGTAGGTGGAAACCACTTCCAAGTGACTCCAGTTGTTCTTGATCGCATGGAAGACATCCAGAAACAATTTGAGGGGTGTGGGTGATTAAGAGGCTGGGGATCCTAAAATAAGAGGCAAAAGCCTGACCAGTGAAGGACAGTTAATTCCTCCTGATGGGATTGCATTTAAAACCCCAGAGTGCTATAGGGGTTTTAATGTAGGGGGTGGGGGCAGGGGTGGGTAGGGACTGAATCCAGACAATCAAATACCAGATCCTGAGCACAAACCCCAACACTGTACACCAGCTTTGAGAGAGAGGAAGACCACAGGCTTGGATTTCAAAGAAGGATGAAAAAACATGCCGACACAAAACATTTATATACATACACCTTTTATAGATGCACAGAATGTGATGCATTTACGGAAAAACAGACATATATAAAATTTTTCTATTTCTGAAGGACTTGAGTCTTTGACTAAAACAGAGTCCAGGATTCATGTGACCCACCAGACAGGGCCCAGGGGGGCAGAATGCTGCTCTTGGGCCCCACATGCACCGCTGCAGACAAGACTAGAACAGGGCTCCCCGGCCAAGCTTTCTTCCTATTTGATCAGGAGCCTCACACGAAACAGACCTGAGCTGAGCGCCAAACCTGCACAGGCAGAAAGGTCCATCACCAGGGCCTGGTGGTGGGTCGGGTCGTACACGGAGCCTTTGCAAGAGCTGCTGTCCTCGTCTCTTGCCAACCCCCCAAAGCCCAGGGTTCGGGACTTCTCAGGCTGTCTCATGTTCCCTGTCCATTGTCCAGGCCTGGCTTCCTGACCAGCAGCGGGCTTTATTTAGTCTACAAACACTTACTAAGGGTCTACTGTGGACTGGGAACTGTACTAGGCATGAGGAATTCAGACATAAATTAAATGCAGGCCTTCTCACAGAGCTCTGGAAATAAGCTTTAAAAAAAAAAATCACAAGAAAGCAAGAAAACAGGACTGAAAAATCCAACACTAACCTTCATCTATTCACAACTGAGTAATCATTTTCTGGTCAGAGTTTTGGGATGACCCAAATGGCACAAACGCCATTCTGTTCTGCCCTTCCCTAAGTAAGTGTGGAACCAACCAAGATGTAAGACTTGGGACACAGACAGAAATCAAAATATCATCTTTGAAGGTGATTTGAAGAACACGGCTTTAGACCTGTGGCCACCATGGACTTCCCAGCACTTTACTTCAGTAAAGTGTCAATTCACCTGTCAGTAAATGGGCTGACCACCTTGTGCCTCCCACGCGGGGCAGAGCCTGCCCTGGGAAACTTACTACCTGGTTCTACACCTTGAAGGCAAACTCCCAGGAGGTGGATCCGAGAAAATACAGAAAAGGCTCAGCTCAGCGTGCTCAGTTCCTTCTCTGAAGCTTGCTCATCAATTAAATCAGTCCTCCTCTGGTGACTGGTTAGTGGGGGTGTATACAGGCCACCCCTTAAGAACATGGGACCAAAAAAATGGAGGTTTTCCTGACACCTAGTATGTGTGTCTGAGTTTCAGGCTGTTAATAAGAAGGTGAATGTCTTAGTCTGCTCCAGCTGTTGTAACAAAATACGGGCAGACTTCATTTTATTGCACTTCACTTTGTTGTGCTTCACAGATATTGAATTTTTTACAAATTGATGGTTTGTGGCAACCCAGTGTTGAGCAAGTCTATCAGTGCCATTTTCCCAACAGCTTTAGCTTCTTTGTGACTTTATGTAACACTCTGGTAATTCTAGCAATATTTCAAATTGTTCATCATTATGTTTGTTCTGGTAATCTGTGATCAGTGATCTTTGATGTTACCAGGGCACGGCTCTCCACCAGCAAACAGAATGTAACTCGTGGAAGGCTCAGATGGTGGTGAGCTTTTTTTTTCTTTAGCAATAAAGCATTTTTTAATTAAAGTATGCACATTGTTTTTTAGACATAATGCTATTACACACTTAATGGACTACAAACTACAGCATAGCGTAAACGTAACTTTCATATTTGGGCAAAGCTTTTGGTTAAAAGCTTTGCCTGGCTCCCCTCATCGTGACGCTCCCTGCACTGTGGTGGTGGAGGGCAGAGCCTGCTGCGTCTCTGAGGCAAGCCTGTGTTGCGGATTGGGTAGCTGAAACAACAGACATTCATTTCTCATGGTTCCGGAGGCTAGAAAGGCCAAGATGAAAGTGCTGGCATATGCAGTTCCTGGTGAAAACCCTTTCTGGCTCATGGACAGCCTTCTTGCTGTGTGCTTACGTGGTGGAGAGAGAGAGAGAGAGAACTCTGGTCTCTCTTCCTCTTCTCATAGGAAGCTCCACTTCCTATCATGGAGGCTCCACTCTGATGGCCTCATCTAAATGTAATTATTTCGCAAAGGCCTCACCTCCTAATACCGCACATTTGGGGGTTTGGGATTCCGCGTATGAATTTGGGGAAGACACCAACATTTCTGTTGGTAACAGTGAACTAGGCTAAGAGCCTATCCATCCGCAATGAAAAGCGCATTGGACCTGACACCCATATGCCTGTGTTTAAATCTTTTGCTCTATCACTTACTACCCAGACACGCTTTAGCAGATTATTTTATCTCTCTGGGCCTCGGGTCTGTCCTCGGAGGAATAGGGATAATGATGCTCAGTCTACTGAAGAGGGCTGTCAGGAGCACTAAGTTATGGGTGTGGACAGATGGGAGAGGTTGCATTTGTCGTTAGCATTATTTCTGATGCCACCTGGCCTCGCCACTGTTCTTCCTGAGAGGGGGTGTGCCACCTGTGAGCCTGCCTGCCTTGAGGGCCAACCTGGACACATTTTGAGGCCCAGGTATCACTGAACTACTTGAAGAAAGGAAGCAACTTCCAACCACAAGGTCTGTTGAATCTTCTCTGTTTTAGCAGATCTCTAATGAGCCTATTCTAGACCAAACCTTTGGACTGGACATTACAGATTCACCAGCTTTCCAGACACCTCAGAGTCCTTGGGTGGCTTTGGGAAAGCTTTGATCACACTAGACTGAAGTGCTTTCTGCCTCTGTCTTCTGGTCTACTAGCTACACCACACACACACACACACGCACGCACGCACGCACGCACACACGCACGCACACGTGTGCTAGAGAATCCATCTCAACTCTAATGGCTTTGTTGTTTTTCAAGTGCAGAGAAAATTTATAAACACTTCCTTAGAAGTTAAAGGAGAGAGAAAAATAATCTTGTATCCAGCTCAGAATGGATTTTTTTCTTTTTTTAAAATCTAAGAGTCAAACTGTCTCTTCCCCGGAGACAGGATTATGATTTCTCTCTTCTCTCGCCAGGGTCTCTCATGTGCATTAAATACCCAACGTGGAACATGGTGGTGCGGCCTGCTGCTGTGTGGTTCTCCTTCCAGGCACAGAACACAGTTGCCTTTCTGGGCTCCTTTTGGCTGGATGCAGCGAGGTGAGCAGTCCTCATCAATGAGAGGTCAGCAGAGGTGACACATGTGGCTTCTGGGATACAGCATTGAACTATTCAGCCACTATTGTGAGCTCTTCCGAGCTCTCTCCTGCTGAGGTGACTGGCGACATTCAAGACAGTGGCTATTCTACCATGTAGACAAGGTTCCTCATGAGGAGACATGAAGCAGGGCCTCCTGCAAACCTCTGAGCAACCTGTAGGTGAGCAAGAAAGTAACCTTTATTGTCATGAGACATTAGAAATTGAGAGCTGTTTGCAGCTTAACCTACCCTACTTTATCCGATACATATACACCCCTAACAAATTAAATAATTCAAATTGTCTTGACATTGTTTTATGCCCTCAAGAATCCAAGGTGACCACAGATGACACCAGTTCACTGTCACAGTCTGGTCCAAAGAGAAGACTGTGCTTCCCAGAGAACTGATTTAGGCTTTGCATTAAACATCAGGCTGCTTCCTCCACCGCATGGCAGGTTTTCATCTCCTCAGAATAATTTTTTAGCAACTTGAGAAACTGCAATCCAAACATATAGTATTTTTGGCTGGAAATTAAAACACGTCACTTTTAAAACATAAGCAGCATGCCCTGAATGTTTATGGTAAAAAGCTCACTCCTGGCCAGACTGCAAAGCTCGCATTGCTGAGAGGCAAACCCTGGAGCCTGCTAGCAGTTTGCCTCCCAGTTCGTCCTTCCTACGCAGTGCAGCGACTGTGAATCATCCCTCCTCTGGCACGCGGACTCTCAGGCTTTATGACTGCTTTCCTATCAGAAGGGGATCGGTTAGAATTTCTCCTTGCTGTAAGGGGACAGCAGGGGCAATGGAGAGACAGGCTTCTCTCCACTGCATGGCCCATGGGCTGAGCCAAAGCCGCCAGTTCCAACGAAGGCTCAGCCACGGAGCCTCCTGCTGGGGAAGTCACCTTATTTCTTTGTTTCCATATTCATTTATTTCACTTATTCACATATTCTGTGTTAATGCCTGCAATGTGCAGCTCCTGTGAAAGGGGAGGCGAGGGATCCAATGACAAAAGAAGACATAACCCCACTTCTTAAGAGGCTGGAACCCAACATTGGAGGCCCTTGGAAATACAGGTCATAAGAAAGACACAACACACTATGGAATTTAGAAGAAGATGATGTGGTAAGGGTTCCGTGAGAGGAAAGGGAAAGAAATGGACATTTCTGACTACCTGCCTTGTGTCACTTCATTTCTACCACACCCAAATGAGGTGATCATTCATATATTAAGTGTGGGCACGGAGCTTCAGAGACAAAAAAGGACTTTTTCAAGGTCAAGAAACAGTTCATTGGAAGAGTTACCTTTCACACACAGGTTTATCTGACTCCAAAACTGGTATCTGTCACCCTGGTTGCGTGGCTCAGATGGTCCGAGCATTGTTCCATGCACCAAAGGGTCACCAGTTTGATTCCCAGTCAGGGCACATGCCTAGGATGCAGGTTCAATACCCAGTTGGGGCACATACTGGAGGCAACTGATCAATGTTCCTCTATCACATTGATGTCTCTTTCTCCCTGCCTCTCTCTCTAAAATCAATGGAAACATGTCCTTGGGAGAGGATTAGAAAAAAAAAATACAGGTATCTGTCAAGTAACAATCTCTCCCAGCAGCAATTTACCATCTACAGAATGAAAGTAAAATAAAAGCACCAATCTCATGGAATTAACTTTGAGAATTAAATGACATGATCCATGAAAATGAAGTTCTTAGTCTGATACACAGTAAGTGCCCAATAACCGAACATTATTGTTAAGCTTGTACTGAGTTGTAGGCATCTGTTCTTCACAAATATTATTTTTCCTTCTAAGGATGAGGAGAGCAAACCTCCTCTAAATTAAACAACTTTCCCAAAGTCACCGAACTGACATCAGTGACAATGCTGGGGTTAGGACAGAGGTCTGCCTGCCTTGAGCAATGATGCTCTGTCCACCGTGCCATGGTGTGTCCCCAAGCTGATGCAGAGCAAAAGCCCCCAGAGAATGGGTGGCGTTCATCACTGTATTTCATATGAGGCAGTGCTCAAGAGTACATGCTTTGAGCCCTGGACAGGTAGTTCAGTTGGTTAGAGAGTCATCTCAATACACTGAGGTTACAGGTTCAATCCTTGGTCAGGGCAAGTATAAGAATCAACCAGTTAATGCATCAGTAAGTGGAACAACAAATGGATGTTTCTCTCTCTCTCTCTCCCTTTCCTCTCTCTAAAATCAATCCATTTTTTTTAAGAGCTCATGCTTTGCATTGCCCAGGCAGCTCCAATGACCTTGGGCTAGCTATTTAACCTCTCTGAGCTCCATTTCCCCATCTGTTAAATGGGGATAACAATGCAATCTCCCCATAAGATTTATGAGGTATTAAACAAGAAGTGCATATGAAGAGCTTAGCAAGATGTCTGGCACATAGAGAGATCTCAATGTGTGTTCACGTTGATGATGATGATGGTGGTGATGATGACGATGGTTCTGGCATCATTGGAATAGCCTGCGTGACACAGACATGGAAGCTGCCACCAAAAAAAAAAAAAAAAAAAAGAAAGAAAAAGAAAAAAAAGGAAATGGTATTTAGTCCAAGACTATTATCTTGGCCGGCACACACTTCTGATTAAACAAAGAATGTTCAGGAGGCAACAAGTTAAGTAAGTGTGGAGAGTGATGCTACCTACCAGAATTAGCACGCTAAGAAAATGTTTTTAAGGCATTGCTTCTTTATGTGACTTCTTAAAATGTTGGTTGGCGATGAAGCCAGGATTCTCTTATCAAAATGAAATCTGTAGAATTCAATTTTCAGCTCAAACAATGTGGTTTATACAAAGCGCCACCCTTTCAAGTCAGATGAGGAAATATAAAACTATTCTATAATGGACATATTGTTTGCACACACAAAAAAACATATGAATCCATGTTTCATGCCAGGCCTCATTTGGCATCTTCAATAAAAGGGGGAAACTTTTTTCTCCAGAGGAAACCTCCGAGATAGGTTCCAGCACCCTATCAACTGTGCCCTTGCCCCCCCCACCCAGTGTCAGAAGACTATGCCCGCCTCTTTCCTCTTTGGGATGCCAGGTTGTTGGGGGACACAGGCCTAGCATTTATCACCGCTGGTCCTTTTCACTAAACTGAGAGAATGACTAGGGGTTGAACCCCTCAGGGGTGAGTGGAGTTCTCAGAAACGTGCTGAGGCCCCATTAAATGTGCGGCACTGTGCCGGACGTCGTGGCGATGCCTAGAAGGGTGGGAGAGGCCCCGTCTTGACCTCAGTGCACTCATCATCCTCACTGTCACAACCGTGCGTGCAAACAACGGTCTTTCAGCACTCTTTACAGAGCGCCCACTGTGTGCAGGCACAGTGCTAAGCATGGAGGAGAGAGAAGCAGGAAGCACACTTCCTCTCCTCGGAAAGATCAGAGCCCAACTGCGTCAGAACTGCCATGGAATGAAAAAATATCTAACAAAGAAACAGAGAAGAGTTTTGGGACAGGTCTTAAAAGAATGGCACAAGTCAACAGATGGCAAAGCTTTCTCTCTAGGGACCAGGACCCAAAGTCACAGGCAAGGTCTGATAGTGAGTTGTCATCAATGGCTGCTCAGTGACTCATTACCTACCTACCTACCTGCCACTGAACGAACAGCCACTGCAGGCCCCTCCGGACGTCATGGGGCTGTCAGCAGTCAGCCTTCCCTTCCCTTCCTTTCAGCTCCTGGTTTCCTATGAGAATCCCTCTCTATAAAGACTTGTTTGCAGAGAGGACACAACCCTCTTCAAGGAAGTAGGGGGAGTTTGGTCATCCCTCTCCCTGCCCATGTTCAGCCCCCCTGGAGAAGACTCACTGAGGAGGTGACATTTGAAGGATTCCAACCAGGTTAAGAACAAGAAGTTTTCCAGGCTGAAGAAACAGCAAGTCAAAAGCCCGAGGAAGGAATGAGTTAGGAAGTTCAAGAAAACCAGATTATAGGAACATAGAGATGAGAGCAGAAGGGGGTCTACGGCCAGAGCTCTAAGGGTTTGGAGTTTATTCCTAAGCTATTAGAGAATGATAAGCAGAAGAGGGCAGTGCAATTGTCTGTTTTGAAAGTATCCCTCTGGCTGCTGGGTGGAGAATGGACTATGGAGAGGCAAGACAGGAAGCAGGGAAATTAGCAGGAGGCTCTTGCTGCGGCCTGGGGGCGGGGTGGGGTGAGGGTAGCAATGATGACTTTGCTGGGACCTCAGGATATCAGTCACATTGAGAGAAGATAGATCAGGATATAATTTACAGGTAACATCCATTGGGCTTGCTCATTGACATGAGAGGTGAGGGAAAGAAGAATCCAGAATAACTCCTGAATTTGCAGGTTGAGCAAGCATACAGATACTGCTATTTAATAAGCAACAGTGGAGAGTGCTATTACTAGGGGCATCTTGGAGAAGGCCATGTTTGATAGAGATGGAAAAAAAACCCCACAAAGTTTTATTTTGACAAGGTAAGATTTGTGATACTGGAGTTGGGTGTGCAAGAAAGCGCTACGGATACAAACTCTGGTGTCGTTAGCATATAGATGATATTTAAAGCCAAAGACTGGATTGTCTCCTGAAGAGAGAAGTAGACAGAAAAAAAAGATCCAAGGGCTTAACCTTAGGATTCCAACATTTAGAAGTCAAGCCCTCTGGAACAAGAAAAATCCTAAATATGCCTCTCCCTTCATACTCGCACACCCCACTGCACTGCCGGAGAAACCGCAGAGGGAAAACCGAAACCATTTTTAACCTAATTTGAATACTGTATGTACATAATTAAAAACATTTGGCCCCAAAGATTAATAACTCCTTTTACATCTTCCTTTGACAGTCGCTCTGATTTGTCGGGCGGGACGAGTGAGGCGGGTGCTTTCTGAGTTGATTAACACCTCCACGTTGCTTTGAGCAAAGTGCGGGGTGGCGACAGAAAATGCCACATTGCGAATGCCTGACTTGGGAGTGGGACTCTGACTTCGCGCCTCTAGATAGAGGCAGAGACTCACTTCTGACGGAGGGAAAGTATTACAAAAATATATATGTAACACATATTCTATTCCTGATTTAGGTCTATAATCTTATGAGCCAGACTGTAATGAATAAAGTTATAATTAGCTGTAGATGAAGAACACGCAGCCGTGTTTTCTAGGGTGCACTTTAGGGCTCCGATCCAATCTGCACATTTACAAGCTGTGCTATTTGCATCGACTTCTACGGACTCCGCTCGGAGACAGAAGAGGCTGCATTATTGATGACAGTGTTCGCATCTTGCTTATCTCTCTACGACACCCTGTGGGGTGTGGAAGCGCAGGAGGAGGGAACAGCCAGGAAATCCGGAAAACACTACCCCATCTTCACAAAACAGCTCCCCAAATAGCAACATCAATGTCTAGTCTATGCCAAAAAAAACCTCTGGCATTTTCTCCCAACTAGATGGATCTACAGGCTTGGACTAAACAGATGTAAAGGGACATGAATTGCTGTGACATGTTGCTGTGTGACCTTAGGCAAGTCACTTCCCCTCTCTGGGCCCTGGTTTTCCATCTGTGAAATGAGAAGTTGGGCTTACCTAAGGGCCTTTCTAGCTTCAACATCCTGATGATTTATGATTTTGTCAAAACAAAATCAAATAGGATACTTACCAGGCAAGCTCCTGTAGGATCAGGGCCACCCCATGCTACCAAAGAGCCTAGCCCCCCATTTACCCTCTCTGTGTTTTGATGTGGTATGAAGCAGTACACCATGTTTAATAACTGGATCTCCAGTGACAAAGCTCTGACTTGCGGTGTTTGCCAATTTCTGTGGTGTAAATACTCCCACCATGGTGGATTTCAACCTACCAACATAATGTCCCTGAACACACAGTTGGGAGAAGATGCGCAAAACTGGCTCTCATAAGGTGGCACGCCGACTGAATGAGGCATACCACTCGCGGTATGTGTGAGGGTAACTGGCAAGTCACTCCCGTTCTCTTCTCCTCTACTTCCCTAGTCAAAAGAGTTGAAGTAAAGGCTAGCACCACAGTTGCAGGTAATGGAGATAGTGACTCTGACCTTTTGGAATGCCCCCTTGCCATGAAGCTCTTGAGGTGACTATGGACTCAAGACTAAGGGCACAGGCTCTTGCCGGATACCTAGCGTCCAAATTCTGGCCCTGCCACTTACCAGCTGCGTGGCCTTGGTCACTGGACCAAGTGGGGATAGTAAACATGCCTACTGCATAGGTATAGTAGTCAGCTTGGGGCACCATTACAAAATACCTTGACAAAAATTTATGTTCTCGGTTCCGGAGGCTGGAAGTCCAAGATCAGGGTGCAGCATGGCCAGGTTCTGGTGAGAGCTCCTTTCCTGGCTTGTAGATGGTTGACTTCTTGCTGTGCCCTCACATGTTCCAGAGAGAGCTGTGGGGTCTCTTCTTATTACTAGAAGGGCACCATTTTACAGGGTCAGGCTGCCCTCTCATGACCTTATTTAACCTTCATCACTTTCTTAAAGCCCCTAGCTCCAGGCCAGGCACATGAGGGGTCAGGGGCTTCAATTTATGAATTTTGGAGGGGCACAATTCAGTTCATAGCAATAGGGTTGTTATAAGAATTGGGTTAATGCATGTTATGGGCCTAGAACATAGTAAGCGCTCAACATATGTTAGCTATTGTTGTACACACACACACACACACACACACACACACACATGTACGCACATTATACAATACATCGCAGGTGGCAAACACAAGGCCTGAGGGCTGAATCTGGCCCTCCACCTTGTTTTATCCAGCCTGGCACCTGTTTCTACCCAGGGGCAGCACTGAGCTCTCGCTTAACTGTTAAGGAGTAGTTACATTTATACTGTCCTAAAGTTATATTTGGTTCTTTGAAGGCACCACAAGGCAGATGTGGCACCCGGCGAAAATGAGTTTGACACCCCTGATATATATACGTGAAGATAATGGTCAATTTGAATTTGAACCACAGAATCAAAGGTAAGGCAAAAAAAAAAAAAAGGAAAAGAAAAGTAACTTTGGCACAAATTTTGTAGGCCTAGAATTCTATTTTCTTGCAAGAACGTAAGGACCACCCAGGATCAAGAAATATGCAATCTTATGGCTGATTCAATCCAGTGGTTGGTCTAGGAGCTTTTTGCACTTGCATTTTCTGTTGAGCTCTGGGCAAATCATGAGTATTGAGTTAGAAATGTAAAGAACAACCTTTAGTATGCCATCAGCTTCTTCCCCTTTTGTGAACCCGTGGCTGGTAACTAGACCAGCAAAATGGCCTGGAGAACTTCCTGCTTCTCTTACCCTCCTTTCCAGGGCGTCCTCTTCCCCACACAGAGAGTTACACTCTGGGTACCAGTCCTCCCAGTCTCTGGGTGAGCTCAGACAACATCCGAGTCTGCTGCCAGCAGAGGTGGCTGCCTCCCCCACAAACCCCACCAACCTCCATAAAGCCACATGAGCTTTGGCAAGAAATATGTGGGAAAAAAAGGAAAAAAGAAAAAAAGAAAATGTTGGATGAGAGGAAAAGCAAGAAAAAAGGAAATGGAATGCCCATTTTTTAGCATCTCCTAGTTGGCAGGCATAGTGCCACATGCCTGCAACCATCCCAACTCTGATGGATTCTCCCAAGAACCCTGAGAAACATTCTACAGAATTTCCCCGAAGTCCAGCAAGCCTGCTCCTAGATATATGTCTAGAAGGCACTCGAACACGTGTCCACAAATGTTTGTAGCCACACTGCTCATAATAGCAAAAGAAGGAAAGAGCCCAAATAAGTGTCCATCAGTGTATGAATGGCAAACAAGATGTGACCTATACATACAATGGAATACTATTCAGTCATAAAAAGGGAAAGAATCAAGTATTTAATGCATGCTACAAGGTGAAAAACCCCTTAAAAAAACTATGCTGAGTGAAAGAAGCCAGACAAAAAAAGGTCCAATATTGTCTAATTCCATTTATTTGAAATACGCAGAATAATTAAATCCACAGAGACAAAAAGCGGATTGGTGGTTGCCAGGGTCTAGGGGGAGGAGGGGAGCGGGAGTGAGCGCTCCACGGGCACCACGTTTCTTCCGGAGGGATGAAACGTTTTGGAATTCGATATAGACGTGATTGCACAACGGTGCAAATGCAGTACACACCACTTAGGGTTCACTTTGAAATGGTTAATTATATTCTATGTGAACCTCACCTTAAACTTAAAGAAGCCATTCACGCTCTGGGTATTTTGAGTTTTATTTATTTGTTTTAGAAAAATAACTTCAGCTATTTATAAGCAACTCAGAGCTCCATTTAAAAGTGGAGGCAAGAAGTGACCTTCAGGTTTTTTTCCTCATCACCAAGGTCCAAGGCCCAGCTCGGGGGGAGGAGAGAAAGAACGAACTTACAATTATTAAATCCTCCAATGTGCCAGGTGCAGTGGTGAGTCTTTTACCCACTTATTTCATTCAGTTCACACTTTCCCAGGCATGGTACCATCGCTTTCCGTTTATTACAACTCTGGCTGATTCTCCCCCAAACCCTGAGAAACGTATGGTAGGGCTACTAGTCTCATTTTACAGATGGTAAAATTGAGACCCTTAAGTATCAGGACCTGGTTTGAAATCCAAGTCTGCTTGACTCAGCAGCCTCAGACTCCCCTATCAGCAGGTATCCCCAAAGCGCGTCAGTAGAAATCACAACCAATACTCTTACAGCCACAGCCATCACCAGCATGGACCCTGGGGGAGGAGAAGGCATAAGGATGTGGGGAGGGGGGTCTTGATGCTCAGCCACATTTACCTCTCTCAGGCTCTTCCTTCCCGGTCCTGTCCTCTAATCAACAGGGTAGAAATATGGCCCCTTTAAGTACAAATGTCATCCGCCACAACAGTTGGGATAGTGACTTATTCAGCTGAAGAGAGAAAACTTCCCTCAGCAACTGAAGGCCCAGGAGTTGCTTGTCAGGCTCTTTAGAATGGTTGGTGGGTCTTCGCCCTCCATAGCCCAGGTTGAGGAATCCTTTTCGTTGCCTGCTCTGGGGGACCATGGTCTTCCAAAAGACACACCGATTTCTCAGAACAGGGCTGGGCGTGCTGGCCAGAACACAGCAGGGGACAGATGGGGGCTTTCTGGCTCCTGGTCTTCACTCTATGGCTGGCGAGCCACTTCACCCTTGACGAGCCTCCTGTCCTCACAGGACCTCATTCCATCCACGTGGAAAGAGGAGGGCGCACTTCCAACTCTGAAATGTCGATGATTCTCCCTCAACACCTTCACATTTGCCGAGGAACTTGGCAGTGCTCTACAGATAGAGGTGTCCTCAAAAGTTGTGCATGCATCAGATCCTTGTTACGAAACCCCACACGGGAAAGCAGCGGGTAAGGGTGGAATGTGAATAACCAGCCCCTCATTCACGGTGAGCTTGTAGATGTTTATAGAAGTCAGGAAGGAAGAAGGAGGGAGGGCGGAGAGGGGAAAAGGGAAGAAAGAATGGAAGTGGTGAAAGGCAGGCACCTTGGAGTCAGAATTTGTAAATTTGAGTCTCTGCCCTTCCACTCCCTGGCAGCATTACCTTGGACGAGTCATTTGACCTCTCTTAGCTTCAATTTTCTCATGTGTAGAATGGAGGTAAAAATACATACTTCCCAGGGTTAACCTAAGAACTGTTAGAACACAAAACTTAACTGAGTAAATTTTAAAGATTTTGTTGGCTTTATTCAACGACCCATGAATCAGGCAGCATCCAATCTAGCAGTCAGAAAGCTCCTCCCAGGAGCTGCACAAAACTTGGGTCTTTCACAGGCGGAAAAGGAACAGGAACAAGGTCATCACACCGCACAAAAAACGTGGGTTGGTTATCATAGGTGACTTTCCTTTAGCGGATGGCAGGTGTGCCTCAGGTAGATGATCTAACTCATGCTAATCAGGTGGTTCTTAAATGACTGGTTTAAGATTCCATTTCTGAGATGGTTGGAACTGTAATGTAGTCTTGGTTTGGTGATGCAGGGCTTAACACAAGTGACTCCATTTGGGGCCTCTTGTCTTGTTTTCAACAAGACTATATACAAAGTATGTATTTGAAGGGTTCGACCCATTGCTAAGGAATTAGTAAGCGTGTAATAAGACATCAGGTATTGAGCAAAGAGGATGAGAGAAGAGAAGAAAGACATGAAAGAAGGTTGTGGGAAGGCGGGGAGGGAAACCCTGGCGGAAGCCCCACTTGGCACGGGCCAAGCATTCTCATCACCATGACCACATGAAACGTCCCCAGAACCACAGAAAAGTTTGTCATGGAAACTGAGAGGCAGGGCTACGTTCTCTTTTTCTTGCTCAAATTCAGAGACATGAAATAAAGAGGCAGACATGGGACCCTCTTTAGGCTACCCCCAGACTCTAGTTGTCGCCATTTCTGTTGCTTTGAAATATCCCCAAAACAATCAGCACATGTCCTATGGAAGACCGTGTCCCCAGGGCACCTGAGACCCCCACAGACATGCTCCCAAGCTCACGGGCATGCACACCCAGAAGGCATTTTCAAATGCTCACTTGCACACCCTCCCACACAATCACATGCATACACAACAAGGTCTGTGCGGCCAAGGTCAGCGCTTCTCCTTGTGGGAATCAAAAGCAGTTACCCTTTTATCACTTTGAATTGATTATCTCAGCATTCTTTTCCCTGACCTCCCCCCACCCCCAGACGAGGTCCAGTTCCTCTGTTCCGTGCTGTCAAAGTCCCTGCTCCTTTCTTTCCTGGCACTTGGCAGAGCTCGTCCCCAGGACGTGCATGGCTGTTTGATCAGTGTCTGCCACCCCTCCTGCACCTGCTGCTTCAGAACGTGGGCAGCCAAGGCTGCCGGGCTGCCGCAGCTCCTAGCTCCATGCCTGGCATACAGTAAAAGTTCCATAAATGTGTGTGGAATGCTGGAATGAATGAGTGAGCACCCTGTAATGAGTCTTTTCAAATGCAAGGTCTCAACACTTCAGACCCCCTGAACCAGCCTCACTGTAAGGCCCTTGACCTTGTAAGAGCTCCCAGCCCCAGGCCCGCCTTCTGGCTCACTCTGCTCTGTAGCCTCCCTGGGTGTTTGGAACAGCTGCCTCGTTCCTCAGCATCGACCTTGGAGGCCTTGCTCCCAGAAGGGTGGACAGGGGTCCCACCTGGCTCCGAGCTGGGGTTTTCATGTCCAACATAATTAGGATCCAATGACCCCAGAGGGGTCTTTGAGCCAGTGACCCCTGTTCCTTCTTCTACCTGCCACACTCAGCACTTTCCCTCCTTTCCTTCACATCCTTAACTGGAGCCTCAGATTCCCTTGAAAAAAAAAAAAAAAAAACATTTACATTTCTGCCTTTTCTTTCCCAGGGACTCAGCCTGTCTCTAATAAATAGAACATGAGCCGCTACTGCTTCCCAACCCCGGAGCAGTACTGGGGGGTCTGGGCAAGCCCTGGCTGCTCCATTCCTCTCCTGCAGGCTCCCCAGCAGACCTGCCCCTTCCATGCTGCCCTGCCCTCCCCACCAACTCCGGATTTCTGCGCCCTCCCCTTCATTAAATCAGCAGCCATCAGGCTCCTGGAGACACGGGCTGCCCAGCTTCCCAGACCGGAGAGGGCCCAAGGGGTTGATTAGCATATTGTTGTAAGGAAGGATGGCTGGAGTCATCCTTTTTCCTATTGACACAAAATACCCAGGACCCAAAGGCTCCCCCACCTCTCCAGCCGACCAGAGGCTGCCCAGGAAACAAGACACTCCTCTGTCTCTTTTCTGAACTCCCATTATTCCCTCCCCTCCTTTCCAGTTCTTTCCTTCTTTTTCCCTATTCTCTTACCCTGCTCACCTCCTCTCTCCTCTGATGCTCCTCTCCTGTTCTCCCCTTTGTCCCCAACCCACCTCCTCCTTCCTCTCTCCCTTCTCCCCTCTTCTCCCCTCCATTCCTCTTCTCTTCCTCTGCCTCTCTCCCCTTCTGTCTTTCCCTCCCTCCCTCTGTCTCTCTCTCTCCTCCTCCTCTACCTTTCTCTCTCCTCTCTCTTTCTCCATCCTTTTTTCTCTTTAACCTCCTGCTGTCTCCACCTTAGCTCTGTCTTTTAAACACAACTGCAAATGCAGAAGTCACCAAGGAAAGGCGTCCCCCCTCCTAAAGCCAACAGCAGACTAGTGCCCCCTTAGAGCTCGGAGCATTTTCCCCAGGACCAAAGCTTTGCTCTGCCTGGAAAGCCACTGGAATGACAAATCTTTGGACAAATTACTGATTTCTCATCTAATTTACATCCAATTAGTGTGAGTGAAATGAATCATGTGGTCAGCCCCTCAGGGGAAACATTGAGATAACAAATGCCCAGAGCTTCTTTCCTGGGGAACTGACGGGCCCTCGGGGAAGTCCATGATTTACCCCTCAGGTCAGAGGCCCCCTCCCTTCCCCCAGGCAGGTTACCAAGCCCATAGATCAACCCCGCCCCTTCCCTGCAGCCCCACAGGCCCTGGAGAGTTCAGGCTAGTAATGAATGGGTGGGTGAGGACCAGATCTGCCACAGTGGAGACGCACTTCAGATTAGAACACAGAGATGCATTTTTGGAGTGAGGGCCAAGTTGGGTACTTGAGACCCTCAAGCACAGACTCTCCCCCACCCCAAAAGGACTTTGTGAGGCAGGAGGTGCAGGGCTCTGGTGATTCTGAATGGCATTTGCTGCCACTCACCAGGTCCCAGGTCCTGTTCAGGGCTTTGGAGCACCAAGCCTCTTAACCCTCATGAAGCACCTGGAAGGCAGGCACTACCCAGACCTCCACGTCAGAGGGAGGGAAACAGGCTCAGGGATGCCTTGCTCAAGGCTAATCAGTCGAGATGGAGGGCTGAGGGGGTTGAACCTCATCAGTGTGAGGCCAGACAGAGTCCAAGCGCTTCACCATCGTGTCGTCTGCTCTGTCCATTTTGCAAAGGAGGAAACTGAGGCTCAGAGAGGTGAAGCCATTGCCCAAGGTCCCGGGTCAGGTTGGGCAGAGCGGGAACGCCATGGAGCCCAGTGCCTCTCTTCCCCGGGCGTCCTCCTCTGCTGCTCAGGGCAGGGTCGGAGCTCCTCTGAGTCCAGGCAGGTGGAACCGCTTCCACGGTGAATGCAGACGAATGACCAGAGGCCCCCGGCCTGCCGGGGAGAAACCCCAGTGGCACGCAACGTGCGCCTTGGTGTGACTGGGTCGCCACGTGCTTCTTCATGCATGAAGAGCAGCAGACAGAATTCAGAAATGTTTTTCTAAAACAAGAAAGATTACCCTCCGACACTGTTTGAAGTGGGAAGACAGGAGCGCAGGCGGGGCAGGCCGGGGGGCACGGGTTTCTTGTCTGAACAGTGCAGTAGCTGCGTGTTTGGGATGAGTTTGCTCTTCCTGTGTAAACTTGTTTCTAGTCTGCTATTTAAAACCTGGCATATGGATGGGCTCTCAGCTTCCAGTACTGGCAGTTCTTAACATTCACAGCGACTAAATAAAAAGGGAATTTTAAAAACCAAATGCAGTTTTACCCCATAACAAGGCAAAGAGAGAAAACTACTAAGAAGTTAGCAACTCTGAACTTGGGTGCCGCCAACCCTCTCCACGCGGAGGCCTCTCTGGGGCAGGGTGAGGAGAGAAGGGACCAGCATCTTCTGAGTACCTCATGTCAGCCTCGCTTTCTGTGCTGGGCGGTTCGCCTTAAGGTTGGCTTAGAATAAGGGCATGGTCTCCACAATCAGCCAGCCAGGCGCTGAAGCCCAGCTCTTCCCTCACTAACTGGGTGACCTTGGCTGTGTTACCGCCGTGTCTGAGCTTCAGCTTCTTCAGCTTCAGCTGTAAGACAGGCCTAAAACAGGACCTAACTCACAGGATGTTGTAAGAATTCCATGAGCTAATGCTTGTGAAGCATGTAGCACGATGCTCAGCACATACTACGGGTACGAAACGCTGTAGTTATCTGCACATCTACTGGGGCAGTGGCGATGATTTTCCTCATTTTTCAGCTTCTGAGATTACAGATGATGCTGTACTTCAACTTGGCTGTCCAACTCATCTCTTTCAAGAGGCTGAAGATAACCTCTGGTCCCAGGAATGTGGTAATCGGAGTAGGAAGAGAGGCCCTGGGTGTCTGGAGGAGAAGGAAGGGAGACACCAGGAGGCATAGAACTTAGCTCACTTTGGTCAGCAGCGGGGTGGCAAGGCTCCAAGGGACAGCGACCAGGTTGATTCCTCCCTGAGTCCCCAGTAACATCTGCAATTCTTAAGTGCTTATCATGTGCCTGGCACTATTCTAAAAGTTTTACAAGTTTTTGTGTTTTTTTTTTGGGGGGGGGATTGCTGCCCACCTGAGCCACAGATGGGCTCAGGAAAAGGAGGCAGAGAAGTTAAGGCACAAGGTCACACAGCTAGGCAGTGAGTGATGGGGCTGGAACACCCTGCCAGGGAGCCAGTCAGGCTCAAGTCCCCTAGAGTTACTGCACCGCACTTGGCACTAGGGGGCATCCCAAAGCAGAGAAGAAAGCATTCCACCCAGAGAGATGGCAGAAATGGCCCCTTTGGTGCAAGTAGACCATCAAGTCAGCTGCAAGCCCCCTACCAGCTCACTGGGGGCAGACCTGTTCCGGACTCCTTACCCGAACCGCCTACCCCGACTCCAATCAGAGCCAGCCCCCCGAAGAGCCAGTGAGAACCCACTTCCTGACCAGCACCCACAGAGCGGACCACCACTCCCCAGATGTGTGGCTGGTCCAAGCAGAGTGACGTCGTCGTGCTTCAGCAGCTTCATGTGGCCTCAGCTTCCTGTTCTGTAACAGGGGAGGGTCCTGGCACCTCCCCCATGTATGATCACCAGTGGGGATTAAGTAAAGCAGCTGTACCTGGCACCGAGCTTGCCCCTCTGTTGTTGCTGTTACCAGTGAGGAAACGAGGTCGGAGGCAGCAGCAGCAGGTGAGCCCGACATCGAAACCATTGAGTTTGAACCCTGCTCTGTCAGCAGGGCTGTGAGGGGGCTGCAGGTACACTGGGGGGTTTGTGGAACCCAGTGGTTCCCTGCACAAACACCCCAGCGCTCTGACAGCATGACCCCGCTGCTGTCGTGGGTCATCTCTGACTCGATGGCCCCAAACACACTGAACGCCCCTGCTTCTTGGGGACTCCTCCCAGCCACCTCATCCCAGCCCCCCATTTCTCCAGAGCAGGGCTTGGGAGGAAGAACTTTGTCCTCACTCAGAGATTTGCCCCAGGCATCACCGAGGACACGCCTGCTCGGAGCTCCTGCTTCCGAGCCTGCCACTGTCAAGACTTATGGCTGCCTCGCCGCTCCCCCTCGCTGGGTCTGGCTACATCACTTATCTCCCCGACGCTGACCTGCCAGCAGCTGCAGGAGGCTCTCTCCGGTAAGATTTGATTAATGAGGTTCAGCGGCAACAAATCAGTCTTATGGAGCAGCCCTCCCCCTCTCCGGGACACACGTTCACAACAGCCGCTGCATACAAACCGCCCAGCGGGTGTGGGGCTGCTGCCAGCCCTCCCCTCCGCAGCCCCTGGCTCTGCACCCCGGTTCCCTGGGCCAGACCCCCAAGGATTCACCCTCACCCCGTGGTATGCACTGCATCCTGTTGCGAGCATGGGGGGCTTACTTTTTCCCTTATCTTCAAGACAATAATTATTACAGTAGTGTAAATCACAATAGCTACTATTTCTGGACTTGCCGTTTGTAATCACTTTGCTAAACACCGGACATGATTTTATTTGATTAATCCTCTCAGCAACCATATGGAGTGGGGATTTTATGATGCCCGTTTCACAGATGAGGAAAGTGAGTACGGGTGAGCTGGTCACTTGCCCAATGTCACGCAGATAGAAATGGGCAGAGCTGAGATTTGAACCTCAATGCTCTTGCCTTTAATTATACTTCTCCTGTTTGAAGTCTTAACACCCCTTGGAAATATGAGGAAATCTATGGCCCTTCTCTTTGGCAAAATGCACACATCTATACTCACATAGCCACACGTTGCCACACGAAGACCCACCACGTTTAACCCTGTCTGTGCTGAGGCTACTGCCCCTCCCGCAGCCCCACCCCACTGTGACGCTTAGGCATGGCCCTTCCCCTTCTTGGCCTCAGTTTCTCCTGTGAGGGTAGAAATGGGGGGGTCCCACCTCCAAGGGTCCATCTCTCTCCCACTGTGTGTGTCAGGTGCTGATGGCCAAGCCCTGCTTCCCCAATGCATCGGCGCGCTCCCATCTGGAAAGCTCTTGTCCTTGGACAGCAGAACTGTTTTTTTCTTTGAGTTTCCAACCTCTCTGTGTGCATCACCCCACCCTGCCCTTCTCCCTACCCTCACTGCTTTATTGGAACTGTTTGCTTCTCAAGTAGTTACAGGAAGCCCATGGCACATCACAGTCCGTCCACTCCTTCGCAGCATAATCTACGCATCACTCTAGTGCATGTCCCTCCGGCCATGGTGACCCCATCTCACCTTCCCCAGAGTCTTTCTGAGGTGGGCATTCAGCTCACTGCTCCTTGGGCCCCCACAATGCCCCTTGCCCCGAGACCACTAGCCTCAATCTCCACTTTTTCCTTGCAAACTGAAAGGGCTGTGGATCTCCCCCTTTCATTCCCCTCTTTACCTTCCCTAAAGCCCTCACATCCCAGAAACATTTGTCAGGGATTTGCCAATAATCACTTTTTCATCTGCTAGGGCAAGAGTCATCTTTGCATATAGATGCTTTCTAATAGATGCTGCATTGATTATGTAAAGTTCTTTTGGGAATCGCCTGGCCATTTCTGGGTCCTCACTGACCAGTTCCACCTCCAAAACACATCTCCGATCTCCTGGGTCAGGATGCCAAAGCACCTGAGCCAGAGGCTGGGGGAGGGGCACAGGCCTCGCATGTGGCAGGGATAATGGCTCTACCCACCTGAGATGGACTCGCGTGGCCCACTCTGCTTTACACAGGCTGGCCAAGGAAGGTCCATTTAATTTGAATATGGCCTGTTCCTCAGTTGGAAATAACAACAATGATTCTGGTATAAACATTTTTTGTACTTTGTAGTTTACAAAGCAAAGAGCACCTCTTTGTTCGCTCATAGTATCCTCACAACGATCTGGTGGGAGGGGTTATTATGCCCAGTTTACAGACATGGAAAGTAAGGCACTGAGAAGTGACTTGCCCAACGTGGCCTGATTCACGGGTAGCAACCCCAACCCTGGAGCCCAAACTGTCGGACTGTGAGATTATACTTTTTCCCTTATATTGTTTTGCCTGAAAGTTCATGTGGAAAGGGGCATTTGTAAGTGGTCTCAGCTGTTCCCACTCGTCCCCGTGTCCTCTGGGAGCTTGCAGGGAATGGGGTGTGGTCATGTGGGTTTGTGCAGAGGAGAGATATGAACAGCTATGCGCGGGGTATCTGGAAGTGAGTAGGTGTGTGTTTCTGTGCAAACTGAGTGTGCATATGTGTGAGGGCGTGGGTTGAATGAGCATGAGCATGTATAGTGTAAGCAAGGGGAGCTGAGTGTCTTGTGCATGCACATGTGGTGTGAACCTCTGGCCAGCTTCCTTCTCTGGTGGATCACTCTGTACTTTGTCTTCAGAGCCCAGAGTCTATGGGTTCAGACTACTAGGACAAGAAGACTGGATGAATCACCATTTGCAGACTATTTGGGGATAATTATAAAGCCAACACTTTAACACACATGCCCAATCCCTCAAAAAAGGCTCCCCCTGCAAGCTCAGGATGGGCCTCAAGTTTTGGGAGTTGGTCTCTGGGCAGTGCCTTTGGAGTCAGTGATCAAGTGACACTGAAAAGGAGGCCCATCGTCTCGTGGGTATGCATGTGGACCCAGAAAAGTCACTGTGTTTTAGGCCAATAGCCTCAGGTGGCAGAGCTGGAGGGAGGGAGGAACAGGTGTGCCAAATTCCTATGGAACACAATGCCTTCTGCCACTGTGCCCAGGGGTCATAGGGAAGTTTGCAGGGACACTGAGGCAGCTCAGCAGGGCTCCACCGAGTCCTGGTGGAGTCTGGTGGTTGACCTCTGAAAGCATGGTCGTCGGTCTCTCAAATTTTCCTCTGGCCAAACCCCAGCTTGTGAGATGACAAGGTACAGAGAGGTCTCCTCATTGGGTGGCCCCCCAGGTCTTAGTGTGCCAGAGTCAGCTCACAGAGGGGTCTGGAGGTCTCCCTGGGCCCCCCATCGTGACCTCTGAGACAGAGCAGACTCTGCCATCACAGTGCATTTGCTGGCTTCCACTGGGCCCAGAAACCCTGAAAACAGCCCTAAGCCTCCATAACACCGAGTCTGTAACTAAGAGGCGGCAGGGAGACAAAGCCCATCCAGTTGGTGGGGTACACCTACGGCCCACCCCAGGTGGGCCGACTTCCCTTCCTGCTGCCCCAGGGCCAGCGTTCCCTGCAGCAATGCTGGAGCTTCCCGTGGAGCTTCCTGGTCTGGCTTCCACCTGAACTTGGCATCCCTGTGTGCCAGTTAGAGTCACACCTCCCATTTAACCAGAAGCACATTTTCCAGCTTGTTCCTCCACCAGGCTGGGCTCCAAATGCCTCTTGTGGTTGTTTCCGAAATCCAATCCAACCTCAAAGCATGAAGATTTGCCATTATTAAAGACGAGCAAAAACATATGCCTCAGGCTCTGGAGAGAATTTCTAATGAGGATTCCAGAGATCACAGCCTGTTTGTGAGCCTCAGAATCCGACGGGCCCTTAACAGTCATGAAGCCCCTAATTACGCTTCCTGCGCATCGCAAGTACCCACCACCCCGCCTCTGCCATGAGGCTCCCATGAAGTGAGTCTGCATGATTCAGAGATGTGTTTAAAGTGGCCTCTGAAGGGAAAAACCGGGCATGGTCAAAATTACCCTTACAGATAGATCCCTTAGGGGAGAGATTGGGGCACCATCTCTCGGCAAGTCCAGCACAGCTGGGCTTTCCTTCAGCCTTGGAACAAATCACTTTTCTTTGGGTTAAGCACCAGATGAGGTTATAGGCTTGATTTGAGGGACCATGTTCCATGACAAATGCACGTCTTTAAACACTAGAATCACCCTCAGGGTGATACTCACAGGAATAGAGGTACAGAGATCCTGAAAGCCATTGGGGGAGCAGCAGGATCCATCTCCCAGCTCGTGTTTGCTCCGGGGCATAGCTCTTTGAATGCATTGGGGGTCAGAACACCCACTTTACTCTCCATACTCACTCTTTGTTGTCATTATTACTGAGCCGTGTGCTTACGTGTGGTTGAATTCAAACACGTGAAGTGCGATCTCCCTGGAAAAGCCATTCCCTGCATTCCAATATGTTTACATCCTTCACAGCTACTGCCTCTGCATTCTGAATGCCACTTCTTCCAGGAGGCATTTCCTGATTGCCTCTGCTGGAATCTGTGTCTCCAACTATAAACTCCCATAGTCCCTAATCTGTACCCAACTGATGACCAATGCCATCCTGTGTCTCTCATCATAGTACCTATACATATGTCTTATCTCACCAAATATTCCATGAAGTCCTTGAAGGCAGGGTCTTCCTCTGCTTCATCTCTGGGGTCCCCACAGTACTTGGTGCAGTGGTTGCCATATACCCCTTATCAATAACCGTTGATTCAAAGAACAGACGTATAAATGAGTGAACTACAAAACTGATTTATCTTGGGAACTAGAAAACTTCTGTCCTCTGCTGATACAGAAGTACTCCTGGACTCAGGGCAGGCTGGAGTGAGGGTCTCCATTTTGACCTGTCCCTGCAGATTACATGCCCTCTTCACTCCATTGCTCCTCCCAGCTGCCTTTCCCACCAGGCCCTCCCATTCCGATGCACTGTGTGGGGCCCATCTGTCCCAGGAAAAGGGCCGGAGCCTCACGCCGGCAAGCATTAATATCCCTGTTTTACTCATAAAGAAACTGAGGCTCAGAGACACACATCTGACCCGCAGGCTTATGGTTAATGAACAGCAGGGCTGGGATTTGTGCGAACCAAACCTGGTTTTCCTTCTTTCTCTATTTGTTCACATGCTGCCTCTGGATAGAGATGCCATTCTGTTCATAATGAGCGTCCAGTTATTATGGGGAGCCCCGCCCCTCCCAGACCAACGAAAGGCCAAAGAGTCCTGGTGACTCCTGTCCCATCAGTTGGGGAATAATTTTAGAGGCTCCCTGCTGAAAGGCTGAAACCCAAAATGAGCTTGTGATATGGTGGCAGCACCTCCAAACGCCCCCTTACAGAGGCAGGTCCCCTGTCTTTTGCCCCCAGGTCTCTTGAGGTGCTGCGATTTCTATGTTCTCTTCCAGGACCCTGGCACTCAGCTCCAGACTGTGTAGCACTGGCTGGGCCCCCCTTCGTTACTCCCTCGTCCCATCCCTCTCCTCCCGAGGGACGGCACGGCATGAGGAATGAGGTCTCGGCACTAGCAGATCTTTAATACTTGGCTGACTGTTGACAAGTCACTTAACTGCTCTGAGCTAAGTTTTGTCACCTGTGAAGTCAGGATCATAAGACTCACAGCAGAGGCTCGTTGACCTGAAGTCAATGGCACGTGCAGCAGGGGTCCCAGCTCAGACCTCCTTCGGCCGCACTTCAGGCCAGCCAGGGCTCCGAGTCAGACCGTACAGACACCACCCTCCGTTCCTGCACTTACTCACCAACTGTGCAACTCTGGGAAGGCTGCTCACTGTCTCTGAGCTTCAGATTCCTCACCAGTGAAACAGGAATAAAATAGTACCTAACGTATGGCGCGGCTTTGCCATGAAGTGAGTTAATTCACACTAACGTCTTAGCACAGTGTCTGGCTATTACTCAGTCAATGCTACCATTAATTATTGGCCACTATTAATTATGCCAGCAGGCTGGTGGGCAAGTGTGGAAGGAGTTGCTTTACATGAGGTTTTAACTAAAGTAAATGAACTATTGCCTCAGGCATTGGTCCTTGGGCTGCCTGGTGTCTGAGCCCTGTGGAGGAGGTGGCAGCAGGCAGCAGAAGGTGGAGGAGCCATTTAAAGGTACCTGGGCCACAAAGTACAACATAGGGTGGTTTAGGATCCCCAGGGAATCTAAGATACCTATTTATTGAGCAGCTACTACATTCCCAGGCCTCTCTATGCTTGGTGCCGAGGACTCAGTGTGAACAGGAGACACAGCATCGCCCTCACAGAGTGCCCAGTCTGGTGGTGCTTCTGAGCCTGCACACCCAGGGGCACTTCCTGGGGGTGAATCTCAGCGATTGTGAGGTGGCCCAGCACAACACAAGGGTGGTATACTCACCTCGGTGAGTCCCAGGCTGCAGATGTGCATGGAGGAGCTTGCCAGAGCAGAACATCTGAAAACAATCATTGAGCTCACACAAGGCACCCTGGGGGCTCCCAGAAGTAGCCAGGAGACATTGTGCAGGCGAGAGCATGAGAGAGAGGATTTAGGGCTGCGATGGCCACATTATTACCTAAGGCCAGTGAAACTTGGGGAAATGAAGGTACAAAATGGGGAGCTACAGCCTCCGTAAAGGATGGTCCATGCTCTTGCAGGGCCTTCCTTCCCACAGACTCACACACTGCAACACCCCACCCCACTCCTTCTCCACAGCCAGCACACCCCGGAAGTCACAGGAACACATGGCACTGCACGCTCAGTAGGCACACACCTCTCAAGCCCTGCACACACATGGCTGTCCACTCCCCACCACCTCCCCACCCCCCACTCCACCGGCTCCTCTCTCCAGCAGGGTTGTGGGCCTTGGGACCTGGCAGACCCAGGTCCCAGTCTCAGCTCTGCCCCTTAACTAACTGTGTGACTTGGCAGAGTTACTTAAACTCTTCAAGCCTCAGTTTCCCTTTCACAAGTTTGCTGGGATGGGCTCCTGCATGCAAAGTCTTTAGCACTATGCAGGTCTCCCCTGCTTTTCAAAAGTTCACTTTACGCCACTTCACTTGACAAAAGTTAGCACCTGTTTTTGCTACTCAAAAGAAATCGGAAGGTTTTCACTTTTACAAACAGCAACAACAAAGGCAAAACGTGAAAACCATAGTCAGTGGTGGTTGTGCAGCGAGCACCTGGAGCTGTGAGGGTGGCAGCACCACGCTCCTTCCCCGGGAACTACGCTCAGCACCAGCCCACCATAGCTGTGAGCTGTGTCTGTGAGCATCTGTGCTTTATCTAGATTTGTTTTGTGCATCTGTTCGCAAGATGTGCCCTAAGGTAATTGCTTCTTCACTTTACACCATTTCAGCTTATGAAACTTTTCAGAGGGACAGTCTACTTTTGGATGGTGGAGACACCTGTACCTGGCACATATGGGGTGCTTGATAAACATGAGGACCTTGCTTACACCCCGCCCCAGAGTCATAGGCACACCTGCTCCCCACATACACCACGTCCCCCTGAACCCCGAGCCTGCTGCTGGTCACGCAGCTCCCCCACCTAGGCACCACAGTATCTGGCCTGGAAGGCTGTCCCACCGAGCCAGGATTTCACCACACATAGCATCCCAAAGACCCCAAGCCTGGTCCTTCTTCTCTAGGTGGCCCTACGGAAAGACCTGCAGAGGCAGTTTTGCCAGGAATGCCCACAGGGCCTCAGCCCCCAGAGGCAGCCCAGAAGCCACTCTGCACATGGGGGCTGGGCTGGGCAGCCTCACCCCAGAGATGCTTCTCTCCCCTGCCTCCCATCCGCCCATCCGACAGGACTCAGTCAAGACCAGCCTCACAGCTGCTGCCCCACCTTCCCCCAAGCTCCTCCCTCTGCTCCTCCACATCTTCTGTTATCTCAACTACTTTAAGAGAGTTCTCTTTTCTCCCCCTGGACTGTTCCGATGCTAATCTCTCTCCATAAATCATACCCTCTAATCTTTTCATCACCTTTCTCTGATTAAAGCAGCCTGGGGGGTGGGAGCCACAATCCTCAGTGACTATAAATGCTTTGATGTCCGAATGCAGGCTGTGGCACTGGCTGGCGGTCAGGCTGTCACCCACCCTGTGTGGCAGGCCTGGCGCAGGCACCATCTACCCAAACACCTTCCCGAGTTGTCCTGGGCTGCCAGCGCGGCCCGGCACCTCGAGGATTTCACAGATCTCTTCATGAATATTTCTCACTACATACTGGATGTCATTATTCTATTGAGAATCAATTAGCCCAAATGTTGTTATGACAGCTACAGAAAAATGATATTTTTAGCTTTGCTTTATGCAGCTCTGTCTCTTCACAGAATTATTGAAAACCTTAAAACTGATCTAGTGGCGACAAGGGCCTCCGTGGCGAGCCGGGGAGCGACCGATCTGGGACTGTGGAACAGTGGGTCATGCGAGGCTTTTCTCAGTGGAGCGGGAGCATGTCAGAAATAACTCCCAGGATGGAAGGCTGAGTGTGACCTTGGGCAAGATACGGGCCCTGTCTGAACTTCAATTTCTGCATCTGTAAAATGGTAATAAAAATTATTCCAACCTTTAGTGTTGTGATGAAGATGACATGCAATGAGGCATAAAAAGCACTCAGTGAGCCCTGGCCAGGTAGCTCATTTGGTTAGAGCATCATCCCAATATGCCAAGGTTGCAGGTTCAATCCCCAGTTAGGGCACATACAAGAAGCAACCGATGGATCAATAACAGATGGGTGAAACAACGGGTCAATGTTTCTTTCTCTCTCCCTTCCTCTGTCTCTCTAAAATAACTACATTAAAAAACATATATTAAAAAAAAAAAAACTCAGTAAGCCTCATGGCAGTACCATCGCAGAGGTTCCAGGGTTCCGTGTGTGAGTGGCACTGGTGCCTAGTGATTAAGCAGGAGGGCCCTGGAGAAAGGCGGCCTAGGTTTGAGTCCCAACTCTGACACTTGGTAGGCATGTGACCTTAGGTCACTTAACCTTCTCGGTGACTCAGTTTTATCACCCATAGAGTGGGATTTAATCGTATCTACTTGCTAATGCTGTTGTGGGGAGTAAATGAGCTAACACAAGTAAAGCACTTGCGAATCCCTCCTGGCTCAAAAAAGTGCCCTTTCTCAAACAAGTGTTGGAGAGGATGCGGAGAAAAGGGAACCCTAGTGCACTGTTAGTGGGAATGCAGACGGGTGCAGCCACTGTGGAAAACAGTATGGAATTTCCTCAGAAAACTAAAAAGGGAACTGCCTTTTGACCCAGCAATTCTGCTGCTGGGATTATACCCTAAGAGCCCTGAAACACCAATCCAAAAGAACCTGTGTACCCCAATGTTCATAGCAGCACAATTTATAATAGCCAAGTGGTGGAAGCAACCTAGGTGCCCATCAGCAAATGAATGGATCAAAAAACTATGGTACATTTACACAATGGAATTCTATGCAGCAGAAAGAAAGAAGGAGCTCCTACCCTTTATGACAGCATGGATGGAACTGGAGAGCATTATGCTAAGTGAAATAAGCCAGGCGGTGAGGGACAAATACCATATGATCTCACCTTTAACTGGAACATGATCAGCAAAAGAAAAAAGCAAACAAAATATAACCAAAGTCATTGAAATTAAGAACGGTCTTACAATAGTCAGAGTGGAGGAGGGAGGGGACAATGGGAAGAAGGGTTTTCAGGAAGGGCACATGGACAAATCCAAGGGGGAGGGTGGAAGCAAGGGAGGGAGTTGAGTTTGGAGGGGGTGGAGGCGAGGGGTGGGGAGAAAATATGGACAACTGTAATTAAACAACAATAGAATAATTTAAATTTAAAAAAATTGCCAGCTCTTTTTAAGGTAGGATGGCTGTCACGGTTGCCTGCCACCCACCTTTGCTCAGCTGACCACTTGGTCTAACAGCCTTCCCTGCATATTCATCCCTGCATATTCAAGTCCCCTTGTGAAACTGGCTCAGCTGTCACCTCCACCACCGTGCCTGACAGACAGAGACCAGGATGCTTGTTCCAATAATCGCTGGGTGACTTGGACAAGGCAGTTAGCCTCTTTGTCTTTGTTACCTTGGAGGCAGAAAAGGGAAAGAATCATTTCTTTACCCCTCAGATACGGGACTGGCCCAGTTTGGAAACTGGGTGGGCAATTCCTCACTCAAATACCAGCCCCCCTTGGACAGCTTCTAAAGATCACCTGCGCTCTTCTCCCCTGCCAGGAGCAGTTTTACAGATTTACAGTACACAGGGAGCTGTTTTATGGGAAAGAAAAACAGAAATCATCTTTGGCCAAGAGGCCCTGGACTAGAGCAGAGGGAAGAGGCAGTTCCAGGATACTCCCCCCACCCCACCCCCTGCAGCCACGGACTCTGCCAAGACAGGAGCTGGTGTCAGGAAAAAGGTTGAACCTACCTGAACACCTTTGCTTCCAGCCAAGGTATGCCCCACTCTCCTGTCCAGTAGGTTTTGTCCAGCTGGACTTTAACAGCACCTGATGGCTGACATCTTTCAGCAGAGCAAGGGCCAGAGGAGCAGGCTGGTAGGAGCCCCCAGGGGTCCCCAGTGTGCCCCGTATCCTGTGCTCGCCAACCCTGGCTCTCCGCCTGAATAAATCCTTGCTGTGTTCTCAGGCTCAGTGCAAATCAACCCTTATTTATGCAGCCTCCTCAGTCCCTTCTTTTGGGATTGCCTCCTCCCTCTTCTCCATGTGCCCCCATCACACTCTCTCTGGCTGCTGCCGAGGGGCTGTCTCTCCACTGGACTGTGAGCAAACAGAGAACCCAGACTCAGCTCGTACGTGCTCTGTGTTCTCTGCTCTGTCTTCCTTGTCTTGTCACCACACTGTCTCCAGGGCATGATTGGCCTCCCTGGAGACTGTCCTGCCCACTGTCACCCTCTCTGTGGCCTCTGGAAGAGCACCCTGCCCAACCTCATGTCCAAGATCACCTCATACAGCCTCGTAGGTTGTGCCCTGCGCAACTCCGGGCACCACTCACATAGACTGTGGTGTGCTGATGGCCCTGTGCACCCACCCCAGTGGCCCTGCCTGTGCCCAGGGCCTTTTAAAGACTTCATGATTCTGGATACTCCAACTTTTGAAGGCCCTGTCCCACATAAAATCATGTTTATATACTTCAGCTGGTATAATTTCTCTCTGTAAAAGTATTTTGAAAAAAATTTTTTAATTTGACTTTTGAAATGTGGTTATGAACAGCTGATGTATATTTGGCTATAATTTCTCAGCAGTCATTCCCGAGGAGTCTTAAAGCAAGAACTGAATCTGCAAACTGGTTTCAAATGTAAAGCAGCTTTTATGAATTTAGCAATTAACAAAGTTGATCTAATGTTTTATAGACATTTAAGTACACATCTATTCTTTTTCTTTTTTAAGATTTTATTTGTTTATTTTTAGAAAGAGGGGAAGAGAGGGAGAGAAACATCAATGTGTGAGAGAAACAATCAGTTGTGTCTTACACATCCCCAAGTGGGGACCTGGCCCAGCAACCCAGGCATGTGCCCTGACTGGGAATCGAACCAGCGACCCTTCGGCTGGCAGGCTGGTGCTCAGTCCACTGAGCCATACCTGCCAGGGCCACGTCTATTCTTTTCATCCTGCAGTTTGCTTTTTATTTTGGAATCAATAATAGTTTCTTTCAGAAACCAAACATTGTCATGGGCCTCAAGCCTGAGTCCAGGTCCTTTCCTACATCTCCCCAGATGACAGAGGCCAGT
This sequence comes from Anoura caudifer, assembly GCA_004027475.1. NCBI lineage: Eukaryota > Metazoa > Chordata > Mammalia > Chiroptera > Phyllostomidae > Anoura > Anoura caudifer. The sequence goes on from PVKU01002062.1 coordinate 204,033, forward strand.
GTATGGCTTAGAAAGACTTTACTGAAGGGTTAGCAATATGCAAATGGTTATGTTCCCCCCTTGATTCTTACAGTCTAAGCCTAATTATTAATAGTCCCCCCCCCCATTTACTCTCTAGGGTATGACAGTCTGCACTATCAGTTATGTGGTCACTGTGAAATATGTGAAGTAAGTGCCACCGAGGAAAAGTACCACTGAGGAAAGGATGGCATTGGTTGGCCCAGCCCTGCACCAGAGTCCCTTTCAGGACAGGCTTTCAGCCTTTCTCTTGGCCTGCTCCCATATGGTCCGGGGAAGCGCACCCTCCACCCTTACCCCCACCTACCACCTCTAGAAATGTTCCAGGGATCGTCACAGCTCAGCATCCAGAACAAACTGCCCTCACACCACAGATAGAAAGTCTATTTCTCACCCGCATCTAATGTCCGCTTGCCAAAGTCCTCATTTCCTGATGCACGAATGACATCTTTCTCAGAAGACTGACAATGGACATTTTCATTTCCTTTGGAGAAAACCCCACTCCCATCCATAAGGATATTCTCTGGCCCTATGATCCCAAAAATACAATTGAAAAACAGTTCCACGTTAATACATGCCCCAGAGTCTTAATCTACATATCTTTAAATCTTAAATCTTTCATGGAACAAGGCACAATATCAATTAATCAGTCAATCAATTTCTCTTTTTAGCACCAATCAGATTGTGTTATGATTGTATCCATGGGCCTGCCTCCCTGGACTGTGAGTTCTTAGAGAGAGATATGGGTGCCTCATTCATCTCTGCAAGCCCAGTGCTGGTCCCAGCCTGGCACACAGAAATGCTTGCTGAAGGATGAGGGGATTAATACGTATGACAGCAATGTTCTATTAGATGGGGAGTTCCTTGCAAAAGGGACTGTGGTTGTTCATTTCTGCTCCACCATAATATGCAGTAGCCCATGGCAGAGGCTCATGGGAAGGCAGAAGCTCATGCAACATTTGATTAAATGGTGGATGGATGGAAGGATGGATGGACGGATGGATGGATTATGGGATAGAGGGATGATGGGATAGATGGTTGGATGCACCTTAGATGTGTGTATCCTGAGCCTGAGAGATTGGTGTCTAAGGAGAAAACAGAGCACTTTGACCTCTAACAGCTTTTCAGGGCCTAGCTCCAAATCCCATGAGGCCTGACTGCTCTAAATGGTCCCCATCCTTGGATTCCCAAAAGAATTTTATGGATCTTTACAATAAACTCTCTTCTATTTCAGGCAGTTTGAATGGATCTTTGTTTCTTCTACCCAAAAGAGGCTTACTCAGATAGGAGCCGTCTTCCTACGTACGGGGGAAGGGAGTTAGGGAGGGGCGCACCACAAGTGGTCTTAGGAAGCTTGGTGTACTTGTTCTCTCTCACGCTGCCTTCCCCAAAACAGTGGCAGAAGGCTGGGCTGGAAGTCAGAGCCATGGGAGCTCAGTTCAATTTAATGAACCTGTCCTGGGAGGCTCCTGTGTGGGTCTGTGTCAGTGCTGGGTGGACAACTCGGTCCTTGCCCTTGAAATGGCCCACCAGCCTCACCCCCAATAGCTGCTGTTTTATGCCGGGTAAGTCACCCACTGTTCTGGGACTCAATTCCGCATCTATAAAATGTAAAGTTGGAAAGAGGTCCTCAAGCCTTTCCTGCTTTCACATTTTGCATTTCACATTTAACACTGGAAATGCTCCCCACTCTTTGGGTGGAATAACACGTCTGAGCTCATCAATACTGATGCAGAGCCCCACCTCCTTGACTAGCCTCACAAAAGCACAGAGAACATGTCATGATGTTGTCATTTTTCTGTAGCTCACATTCTTCCTGCCACCCAGAAGTCCCTCACATTTTCACCCTTCTGGGCCAGTCTCTTCTCCGGAATACCTTCCCTCCTGGCACCTCCGCCTGCAGGCCCAACCCCTGCCTTGCGTTTCATCAGGCCCCACTTCCTGGGGGTGATCTGATTTTCTCTGCAGGATGGTGGTTTCCTAGGGGGCAGACAAGAATGTCTCTACATAGTCCTCTCTCCCTGAAAGGGGCTTGCTCAGGGCTCTGCACACAGTAGGCACCACTGAATATTTAATGGCACGGGCAGCTGGGCAATGATTTTTATCGTGCTGTAGAAGGATAGTTTATGACCAAGTAAATGTTCACAGATTATTGTAAGATTTTTTTCAAAAGCAGATCACAAAACAGCAAATATTCTAGGATATAACATTTTTCTGAAATGGATTTGAAGGAATGGGGGGCACATGTGTGCACCCAAGACATTCATTCATGGAGGCAGATTTTTGGGTGACTTATTTTCTTCATCCAGCATAGCTATATTTTTAAATATTTTAGAATGACTCTCTTTTACTTTCAGAATGGGAAAAAGGAGAAAAGCTATTTAAAAATAAATAAGTAAATGTTTGTTTAGTGAATGGAAGAACCGGGCTCTGGTGTGTTAGTGGAGACTCTAATTTGAGCTGGATCTCGGAGCGGAAGTCATCCTCCGCCAGCCAAGTCCTCCTCCCCACCCAGCCATTGTTAACACTGGAACCCCAGAGGAGTTTCTAACTGTAGCTCTGTTCTTAAAGAGTTGGCAATGATCTTCTGTGGTTCATTAGGAGTAATAGTCGTACTGCTTTGGCCGAAAGCAACGATCACAACCACTCCACATACACCCCACGTTACAGTTCGCAAAGCGTTTTTATATACACGTCCTCATTTTCTCCTTACAACCCTCCAAGGCCATCCTGAGTGCCTCCTAGTAACAGGAGCAAACCGGGGCCTGGAGCGAACAGCTGAGGAGGTCAAGGTCGCACAGCTAGCAAGGGGTAGAGCCTCCTAGTCAAACCAGCTCCTCCTCGTGTACATCTCCAGGCCTGCAGATCAGGCAGGGTATCAGGGGCACCCACATTTCTTTGTGCTCCCCAGGGGTTCAATTCCCAGGCAAGCAGGGTTTGTGGACCAGCATTTTCTGCCTGCAGTCTGTCTGCAATGCTCAAGAGAGCTCTAAGGAAGAACCCCGCCAGGAGCAAACCCATCGTGAGGGAGCGAGTCCGCCACGCCTCTATCGGCCACAGTAGTGGCCGAGACACGATGCAGCGGTGTCCAGGGCAGCAGCTGCCGGGGAGTGAGCAGAAGCGGCGCTGGAGGGAGCAGGGGGCATTTCTGCCAGGAGAAGCTGGCGGTGCCTGGAACCGGGGCTGGAATCGGAATCTAGCCTCTTGCGGCGCAATCTGGGCTTAACTTGGTCCATACTCTGGAAGGAAGAAGCACAAAGGCTGCCCCCAAAGCGGGAGCTGCTCACAACGTCCCGTTCCTGGTGGAGAAGGTGGGCTGGCGGCGAACCTCTGACCTTAATGCAGCAAGATCGTCAGAAATTTTCCTTTTCCTGCCACCATCTCACCAAAAGGCCAATTCTCCTGCTGCCATACAGACCTCATGTAGATCCATGGGGAGGCATCTGAAAATTAATTACACTTTCTTTACAATATAATTATGATCAGAAAAAAATACAAAGTAGTATGGAAGATAGTAAATACTGAGTTTGTATATAGCTTCCAAATTAAATCCTTTAGAATGTTTTAATGAGAAAACTGAATTTGCTTGTGGAAACTTTTTTTTTATATTAGGTTTTGTACTGGAAATGATTACACACAATTGATCAAATGACTCCAAACAAATAATCAAAAATTTTAGTGAGGATTTTTCAAATTCTTGACAGGTACCATCAACAAGATAGTTTGTTCTCACCTGTGATAAAATATTTCAAGCCATTTTAAAACAAGTATTCAACACAACAATTGCAATTGTATTTACAGACTCAACTAGGTCTTTATTGACAAAAGTAATGTTGGGATTTCTTGTGCTAAAGCAGGGTGTGGGGTCTAGTCGAACTTTGTCATATGAAGTGTTTCAGAATGATGAGCTCTAATCTGCAGACCAGGCTGCAGGGAGCCTGGACACCTCTAGAAGGGCAAAGCAGGAGAGAAGGACAGAAATATCCAAAAGCATGTGAAGCTGAGATCCAGGGTCACGGCTGGAGCCTCACCACTCCCCGGCCCTAGCCTGCTTGACCCTGTACTGAACTGGTGACAGCTTGGACACCTGGAACACAAAGTCCAGCCATTCCACAGGGTCCCCTGTTCACCATGGACTGTGGTATACTCTAAAATCAGTTGATATGGTAGATGTCCACCATAGTAGATGTCCACCCTCTTGATCCCACCCACCCCATTTGAGCCTGCTAGCCACTTACAGGAACCTCAGGGTATCCCCGCTTGAGTCCCTCCATAGAGCTCCAGCCCAGGCTGCTCCCTGTTAGGGACCACCAGCCAATGCGTTCCAGATGCCCCAGAACCAGGTGGCTTCTCTGAGGGCAGGTGGGGATGGGGGGTCATGTTTCCTGGCAGATCAGGTGGGTTACTCTGGCTTAGAGGTCCCACCTGGTACGAGAGGCTGGAAGGCCACGAAGTTCCTAGGAGGGGTTCTCAGCCAGCTTTGGGACTTTGTGGAGAGCTGAGACTGGGAGAAGAAAGCCCAGGGGAACTGAGGGGAGCACAAAGGAAAACTGGGCTAGTGCCCAGCAGAGCTCCTCCCAGGTGGGACCCAGGAGCCCTTCCCCTCCTGCTCTCCTGCGCATAGGAGGGCCCTGTGAAAGGACCTGAAAAGAACTCTGGGGCCAAGGATCATCCAACCTACCATGCCGGCAACCCTGGGCACGTGAAGCAGGAGCATCCTTGTTGTTTCTGCTGAAAGGTGGGAAAGACAAGGAGGGTAGATGGAGGAGGAGGGATTAGGAGAAGACTGGGTGGAGAGGGAGAGAGCAAGATTGGGGGAAAGAAACAGATGTAAAGACAGATGGGGAGAGACAGAGAGTGGGATTTGGGGATAAAGATTGATGAAGAGAGGCAAGCCTGTGAGGAAGGGGGGCGGAGGGAGAGAGAGGCAGAAAGAGAATATGAAGGAATCCGCCTAGCTTCTCAAACACAGGATTGCAAGCGCCCTTTGGAGAAGTCGCGCTTGGTGGAAACGCTAACTCCACCGGCAAGTGCAAATGCAAAGAGACCCTGAGAGCACTTTGTGCAAATATCAGACCGGGAAGTGCTGCGCCCGCGAAGCTGCCGGGCACCTCCGCGGGGGGCCCCCCCGCCCCAGGCTGCACGCTAATTCACTTAGTCGTCACCTCCGCGGGAGGGGTCGGGAAAGCGCGGGCAGCAGGAGCGCGCAAAGGGCGCAGAGCGCTGGCGAGGGCCAAGGGCCGTGGCCCCGGCTAATGGAGCAAAAGACAGATCAGCAGAAGCAAGGCAGGTGGGGCTGGAGGGGGAGCATGGTCACCCGGGAGGAAGTCAGAGCGAGAGCGGCCCCGATCCTGAGGAAACAGTGGTGCGCTAGGACCCGGGCTTGGGTTCTGCAGCTTCCACCTGCCTGGTGGGAGACTTTGAGAAAGACCTCCTTGGCCTCAGTTTCCTTGTCTACAAAATAGGAAACTAAAGCCTCTCTTGTTTCCCTCAAAGGGTGTTTGTGAGACTGAAATGTGAAGGGGTTTGGAAAACAATTAAGTTCATAAATGGTAACTAATGGTGATGACGATAATATAATAAAAGCACCTGGCACTATTCCAAAGGCTTTACGTATATTTGCTCTTGTAATACTCTCAACAACTCCACTTATGCCCATTGTACAGATTTTAAAACTGAGGCACGGAGAGGTTAAATCACTCATCCAGGAACACACAGACAGAAGTAGCCAGTGAACCCCAGCAATTTGGCTCCATAGTCCATGCTACATTAAAGTATAGGAGCACATTTTATTAATGCCTACATTTTACAGTTGAAGGAAGAGAGTTTCAAATGGTTGGGACCTTGCCCTATGTCCCAAAGGTGGTAAGCAGCAAAACCAGAATCTGGGCTTTTAGGCACAGAGGAAATGAGTGGAACGAACAAGGACTAGGGGGCACAGAGACTGGGGTTCAATGTCTTGTTCTGTCACCGTGTGATGTCACGAGAGTTGATTTTGCTCTGTGCGATAGGCACCGCTGACCAACCCCACAAAGCTACTGTAAAGATTAAATGAGAAAAATCACGTGAGGAACCTGAGCCACAGTTGGGGCTCAGTAAATTCATTTGGTTAATATGTATTGAGCACTGTGCTGGGTCCAGAAGACACAGTGATAGCTAAGACTGAGGCTTGCCTTCCAATAAGGAGACAGATAAGTAAACAGCTCCTTACAGATTGTGACTAAGAAGACGAGGAAGAAAATGAAGAGAGCGTTATAAGAGATTTGTATAGGGAAACCCAGAGAGATCCAGGAAGTCCTCTGTGAGGAGGTGATATTACATCTGAAAGATAAGATAGAGCCAGCCAAGCAGGAGAGGAGCTGGGAATGGTGTCCCGAGAGGGAGGACAGCCGGAGCAAAGGCACTGAGGTGGAAAAGAGCTTGATCTGCTCCAGGGATTGATGACGAAAGCTCGGTGAATGGCAAAAGAGGGGTTCAGAGGCAGGCAGTCAGGGAGCTGAACTGCAGGGCTGTGGAGTCCATGGAGTTTATCCTGAGCTCAATGGGAAGTCATTGCTTTAAAATACGAGTGACATAGTCCAATTTACTCTCTTTTATATCCATTCTAGAGAGAGGGAGGAAGGGGGAGAGAGATAGAGAGACTCATTGTTCCACTTATTTATGCATTCATTGGTTGATTCTTGTATATGACCTGACGGGGGATGGAACCCACAACTTTGGCATATCAGGATGACACTCTAACCAATTGAGCTACTCGGCCAGGGCAATTTATACTCTCAAAAATCACACTGGCTTCCAGATGAAGACAAGAGCAAGAGTGAAAGCAGAAAGTTCTAGAAAGTGTGGTTCTATTCAGGCTTGAACCAAGAGATTTCAGGGGAGATGGAAAGACATGGATGAATGCAAAAATATTTTATTATAATATAAATGCTAACTGCCGCTCACTTTTTCATCACTGATCAGTACTATCTAGTCTCAAGCTCGGCTTCCAGGCCCAGTAGAGTGGGCTTCACCAGTTACACTGGGAACACAGGACAACAGCTCCCAGAGATATTTAGCTGACCCCCCTGTCCAGTCGCTTCTTAAGCTGAGTTGGGGGTCAGGCTGGCCCACAGCTAGAGACCAATGGACAGAACTTGAAACTGTGCCCACTGACCCCACCACTGGAGTATAGGAGACCATTCTGCGTGGCATGGGCCCAGCTCTCACTTGGAGATGCACAGGACCCACACCCATGGATACGTTCTCCCATGGGGAATCAGGCCTGCATTGTACCTAGACTGCTATGAGACTTACTTTTGCTAAAATTCCCTCACCCTGAATTGAGACAGCAAGTGCTTACTGTAACTTCCTAAAATATTTGCTAAAACTCCCTAGTATGGAGTGTGACCGGTTCAACCACTTTTCCCTTTGCATTTGCAAATATCCTTCTTCTGTGATGTGATTAGCAGCATGGTCTCCTTTGTTTTCTGTAAAAGGTAACCACCTAAAGTGAACCTGTGCATAGAAAATGAGGACCATCATGTAATGTGCCCAGAAAAGAAATAATGGTCTGTCACAGCAAGGATCAAGGCTTTTTTTTCCCCTTGAGAGAAAAGCCGTGGTAGCCTGTGTGAATTTCTCGTGCCTCATCCACAATGTGGCGGATCCCATGAGCCGGGGTCTGCATCACCGGAGACCGGCTGGCCCTCATCCCACCTCTTCCTGCGTGCTGTGTTAGGTCCTTGGGGGTAGAAGAAATGATCAGCCATGGTCACTGCCTCCAAGGTAGAGTTTTCTGGGGAGCAGGTTGCTCTGGAGATCTCAGGAGAGCAAACTGGGGATTATCCTGTTGTGTTTCTCTTTAAGCATTTGTTGTTGAAATGGAAGTTACAATCCAAGCTAATTTGAATAACAGAATCATAGGAAAAAACACCCTCTAACCACAAAAATGAATATTCAACATTCCCACCTTATCTTCTTTGCTTTGTAGGGCTGTTTCTCAGCTGCATATTAAACGGCCCCTTCATGTGAAGCTGGCAGAGTGGTGGTTTTGCAAGACAGAATGCTGCTGGGCAAAGGTGCTAAATTCAGAACATAAGTCATTCTGGGCCTCCAGGATTTCAAAGCCCTTACAGGGACAGGACAAGCGCCACAGTGCCACGGGGAAGGCTGAAGGACTGGGAAAAGTTTGGATCAGCCCCTGGAGGGTGCTGAGTGGGAACTGAATGTTCCTAACCAGCTCTCACAAGCCCGGAGGCCAAGCTGCCCTGGCTCTGGTGGGGTGCATAGGGAAATCCCCCAAAGAGGAGCATCTGATATATGGATATCTCAGACGGTGGCCCTGCTAAATGAGTGTTGTGTGCCTCGGGGTTCCCCTGCAGAAATCCCACAAGTTGTGTTTACATTCAAAACTGCAGGTTCCCTGGACTCAGCTGGCCCTTGGGACACAATCGAGATGACATTCTCTTTCACCCACTTTTCCAGCCGGGCAGAGCTTCTGTGTGCTCGTGTCCTCAGCTGCATGTGCTGACACACCACTCCAGGAGCCGTTCCCTGCACACGACACTGACTTCTCTGTCTCCTTGCCTTTGCATTTGCTGTACTTTCTTCCCAGATGCCTTCTCTTCCGACTGGACTCCTGGCAGGTACCTGCTCCACGCCACCTCTGCTTGCATTTCCGGACACCCACCCTCACCAGCTTCCCAAAGAACTTAGACACTGTGATGTAATTACCTGTTTTCACATCCTCCACCAAACTAGCTTGTAGTATGTTCTTCAGAGGAGTGTCTGCGGCTGCAGAGCTTGGCCAGAACCTGGCACAGAGCCGAGACCAGCCTGGGCTTGGAAACGCACACATGAGACATGGGTGGCTTTGGGACCAGACTGTGGGTGACACAAAGTAAAAAATAACAGTAACTATGGCGGGTGCCAGAATCAGGGTCTCAAACGGTCTGACTTGCTGGATGACTGGGCTTACTCCAACAAGAAGACATTTAACAAAAATAAATGTCACGTCCTACATTCGTATTTCACACCAAGGCCCGCAGGATTGGAGCTGGGGGTTGGGGGGCAGAGGGCCATGTAACATTAGGATTCATTGGTTGCCAGCAATAGAAACAATGCTTGCTCGTGGAGCAAAAAAGCAATTCAGTGGAAGGAATGGGATTGTTTCCAGGGTTGAAGGAGAGGGTATTGCACCAGATTTCACAGAAAGGGGGATGCAGACATGACTCCCCTAGACCAGGATAGTGAGGAGAATTTGACTGACACGCTCACGAACAGTGTTCATGGTGGGAGGCAGGGTTGCCCAAGGGAAGAGGACATGCTTTCACCAGACAAATGGAGAATGGGAGCTGCGGAGGTAAAAACGGGACCACGCAGACAGTGGGTCCAGGCCCCTGGCGTTGCAGAAGCTCAGAAAGGGCAAATGCCTGCCCGCAGTCCCCCAGGGACAGACTCAGGCCTCCTGGCTCTGGATCTGGTGGGAACGTCAGTTTCCTCAGGGTTTGGTACCCACCCCTTTGTCTTCAAACCAACCCTCAAGGAACCTGTCTTGTTTTCGACGTATCTGGAGGTCTCGGCCTCACTGTGTAGGGTCTACAAGGGTCTCTGGTTCCAGGCCCCAAAAAATACCCACACGCAGGCTTCCCTAAACTTCGCCGCTGCAACGCGGTGGCTGCGGGATCTCCAGTGAGGACTTGCATTGCTGACTTCAGGAAGTGACTGTCATAACTCATTTATTTTCGTGTCTGTTAGGAAGGCCTCCAGGGTGGTATAATCCACAGATACAAGCCCGCTTCACCTCTACTAGAAGGGTTTAAAAAAATGAAATTAGACATGTTTTTGAGGCAAAATCTCTCACAGTTAACTCCCTGGTTCGGCACAAATTCTCTTAGTATTCGTGACCAAAGGAGACTCCTCCAAACCATTTCCTGTCATCTCCTCTGAGCTGTCAACTTTGATTATTCCTTTCCTGGTGCTGTGCCTTGTCTTATACGAAAGGAATAATAAATACCTCCTTCCCCCTTTCTGAATCTAGGACTCCGGCGCTTTTTATTTCCTATTTCACACAAAACTTTTCAGAAAAAGTGCAAAGGCGAAGACAGCAGCTTCAGTAAATCACTAGGGAAGGAGAGTGAGACTATTTGTAGGCAGTGACCCAGAAACTGGCTTCTTTGTCCAGCACTCAGTGAGGCCTACTGTGTGGCAGGCCTTCCCTGTCCCTGCTCTGGCTGTTGCTCCAGGCCATTTGCAGTCAGGTTTTCCGCCCAGTAGTCCGCCAGAACCGCTCTCTGCGGCCCCCCTTGGAAGCCAGATTGAATGGCCTCTTTTTACCTCTCAAGGTGATTATTAACCCAGTTAATAATCTCTTTGGCAACATTTCTTCGCCTTTTCCTCATGTGTCTTCCTCACCAGCTGCCTGTGGGGAGACTCCGATGGCCACCGACCTCGGTCCTGGCACATAACAGGCGCTCAACAAATAGCTGTTGAGTGAATGGATGGATGGATGGATGAATGAATGAATGAATCCCTCATCTTCTTGAAATTCTAGGGATCCCAATACACCAGCATCTCTGCATTCCAGCACAATGCCTGGCATGTAGTCAGTGCTTTAAAATGTGCGATTTAATTTCTCCTCCCACCTCTCTCACTGCTTCTTGCCCTAGTCCCTTGCAGAATTTCATTCTCTCCCTGCTCTCTTTTGCGCCCCATTAAATGTTTGCATTTCTTGGTGTTCTGTCCTTGCTCCTCTACTCTTTCCACTCTGCACAGAGAACGCTCCGCGAGTGATCTCATCCACTCCCACACTTTCAACTTCTATCCCACACTGATGCATGAAGCCGCTGTGGGGAGAAAAAAGGGAGAAAAGTAAAATTGTCAAGTTGGAAGTCCTTAGGCACCTCAAAGCTTGGCAAGTTGAAGGAGTGGCAGAATAATGGATTGAAATTTTAATTTACATTTTGTTTTCCCTGATGTAGGAGAATTGGAAAACTATGTGTATTTTCTTCTCTGTAAGGTTTCCTCACCAATTCTGAGAAAATACCCAGGACTTCTTGCTCAGGGATGTTGGCATTGGCTAAGCTGAAATCAAAAGTAGTTTGAAGCTTGGCACTTGACTTTGAAAACATAAATTCAGCCCTGGCTGGTGTGGCTCAGTGGATTGAGTGCCAGCCTGAAAACCAAAAAGGTCACTGGTTCAATTCCCAGTCAGGGAACATGCCTAAGTTGTAGGCCAGGTGCGAGAGGCAACCTAGAGATGTGTTTCTCACACATCAGTGTTTCCCTCCCCCTCTTTCTCCCTCCCTTCCCCTTCTCTAAGAATTTACATATTCTTAAAGAGGGGAAGGGAGGGAGAAAGAAAGAGAGAGAAACATCAATGTGTGGTTGCCTCTCACATGCCCCCTACTGGGGATCTGACCCACAACCCAGGCATGTGCCCTAGACTGGGAATCGAACTGGTGACCCTTTGGCTCTCAGGCTGGCATTCAATCCACTGAGCCACACCAGCCAGGGCAAATAAATTTTTTTTAAGAAAAGAAAACATAAATTCAGTGAGAGGATTATTCTAAATCAGGGTTTCTCAACTTCAGCACCGTTGACATTTGGGGATGGAATTCTTTGTTGTGAGGGGCTCTCCTCCCCAGAAGTTGTGACAACCAAAAGTTTCCAGACATTGGCCAACATCATCAGTGGGGGGTGAGGGTAAACTCTCTCCTAATTGAGAATTTCTGTTCTAGATTAGGAAGGAAGGAAGGAGGGAAGGAAGGAAGGAAGGAAGGAAGGAAGGAAGGAAGGAAGGAAGGAAGGAAGGAAGGAAGGAAGGAAGGGGCGGGCCAAACTTGGGGGTTGGATAGCTTTCCTTAGACTGGGAAGAGGAGGATGTTTCAAGGTGCTAGGAGCCATAGGGAACCTCTGTGTCCTTTCTGTTGTGCAGTAAGTCACAACCAGCATCCTCCTGGCTTAGCATTGCCTGCAGGACTTCCAAGGTGACATCAGGAAGGGAGCTGTGGAATCCACAAAGGCATTTGGGATGTTGCCTCCTACTCTGCCCCAGGTGTCTGCTTACCTGCTTCCACATCTTTCCCTGCCTGGGTTCATGGATCAGTGATCCTATCCTCCCTCTGTGCCCCGAGCTGCTCTCGGCTGTTGCCTTGCTGTCAGGAGGCCCTAATGCAGCCAGATGACCTCAGATCAAACCTGTGGGAAATTAGGTAATTAACAACTTTTGATAAACTGCCTAAAGTATCCCCTGAATCCTCTAAGTGTCTTTAGTCCTCCTAGACTGAATCTTCTGGCAAAGGCTGACATTGTTTCTGGATCTCTGCTCCCTCCTTGTCCAAAAGTTGTATTCTACTGAGTGTAAGTAAATGAACACTGTTCAGTGAATGATATTTCAACTTGACTGCCTCAAGAGTATCCAGCAATTTACAGAATCTCCAGTTCCACTGAGTCCTTATGAGCAGATGACATTGTCCAAATATATCAGCACTGCCCACCTCCATCACTCACACATTTTTGTCCTGATCCTGCCTACTGGTAGGTGCTGGGTACCTGGCTGGCTGGGTATCAGGAATGCCACCCAGACCTCCCACCAGTGGATAGAAGGTGCAAGTAGCTGTGCCAGGCCCCCAGGGCGCACTGAGCCACACTCTACTCGCAGATCCCTGGGAATGGAGCCCTGTCTTGAGTCTCTCACCGGTGGACTCGTCCCAGCCTTCACAGTTTCTTCCTCACTTACATAGATCACCCTGAAACTTGTTCTTTGAAATTCTTTATCATAGGAAGGACCCTGGACCAGGAACCTTGTTGGCCATGAGTTGAACTACAAATCAGCACCCTTTTAGAAGCCTCTGCTGGTTATATCAAATCTGCTCTCCCTCTGGGCCATGGGTTATGACTCCTTCCTGCAGGGCAAGCCTGCAGGGGAGTTAATTTTCCCAGCCTTAGACAAAACTTGTTCTTCCCTCTCCCTAACCCCTCCAAACCCCAGCCCCTAACACGAAGGTTCTAGAGGCCCATGATACACAGTACACAGAGGGACCGATTGGTAATGTCTCCCATGGATTTGGAAATAGCTCACTGTCTGTGCTTATTAATGCGTTAGCATCAACCTGGAGAGCAGTTTAAAGACTTCTGTTAATGTCTGTTTTTAATGCCCTAAATTAGCACACACTTTTTGGGTGCAGCCTGCGTGCTGGGTGCTGTGCACAGCTCTTTCCCAATTCCATCCCTCTATGACCTGGATGAAAGCATCCAGGTCCACAGAGCAGAGGGCTGGGTACCAGAGTCAGAATACAAGGAGAAGTCAATGGCAGGAGCAACCGGATGACATGTACTGGGGACCTGTTGTGGGGCCTGGACTTTCAGCACACAGTGAAGGGAGCTGACCTTCCACAGCCACCTAGGAAGGCTAAGTTAAAATACAACATAAAAATTACAAATACACAGTCCAACTTAAGAGAAAGAACTGGATGTACAAATAAATAAAATCTTTAAAAAGAGAGAGAGAGAGAAAGAACTGGAATTCCCAGGAGTCAGATAAAACAAGGGACCTCAAAACCTACGCAGGAAAAAGACACAGGTACTAGGGTGGTCGACAGGGGTCTCGGGCCCAATGACTTGGGGGCTGGGATGTCAACACTCTCAGAGCAGCACTGTGGCCTCCCGCCTGTGCAGGGCCAGAGGACGGAACTCTTGTAAAGGGCTGAGGAAAACCCTTGTCCATCAACCCAAGGAAGCACCAGGCAAATAGCTAGGGCCATGGATGGAAACAAATTTTAAAATTGCAAAAATTCAAATCCCAGGTGACTTTCATGTGCAGGTCTGGATTTATATTCCCTAGGTGGTGCTGGAGCCCCACGCTGCCTCTCTCTCCCTCTTTCTCTCTCTCTCTCTCACACACACACACGCACGCACGCACGCACGCACGCACGCACACACACACGTGCGCGCGAGGATGATCTGAACCATTAAGGGCATTCCGCAGCTCAAGAAACAACCTGAATATCCATCAACAGGATAGCTAATAAATTATAATATCTTCATACAATGGCAAAGGATCATGCAACATTTAGAAAGAATGATGTATACTGTATGTATCAACATAAATATTTTTAAAACATAATTTTGAGTAAAAAGAAACAAATTGTAGGATTATCCTTGTTTATTTTTTTCATATGAATTTTATAAACATCTTTCTAGTTCTCAATTACCTCCTTCCCCTGCAAAAATAGCTATTTGCATTTTTATTAGGATTGTGTTAAATATTAACTTAGGAAAAACTAATTTAGGAGAAATAAAATAGTTATAAGGTGAAATTTTTCTGCCCAAGAATATAGACTGACTTCCCATTTCTCCAAGATTCTTTTTCTAAGGGTTAAAGGTGTTTTTGGTTGTCTGTTTTCACATATGCCTTGGATATTTCTTGTTAAATTTATTACTGAGTATTTTATTGTCTTGTTGATGTTATAAATAACTCATCTCTCCCATTATATCCTCCATTGTTTATATACATAAAAGTTAATAATTTCTGTATGTTTATCTTGTACACTGCTATTTTATTGAATTTTCTTACTGTTGGCAGTAGTTCCGAAACATATCTATCTAGGTTTTCCAGATATACAATATCGTCTGAGAATTGTAATTTTATTTCCCTTTTTACAATTTTCACACTTCTAATTTCTTCCTCTTGCCTAATTTAATCGACTGCTGCCTTCAGTACAGTATTAAATAACACTGCTGAAAATGGAAAGTCCTCTCTCGTTTCTGACTTTACCATGAAATCTTTCAGCATTTTCCCATTATGAATGATGCTGTTTCTTTGAGCTAAGATAGACTTTTTAATTCTAAGGAAATATCCATCTATTCCATTTCATTGAGCACTTTTTTTAAAACCAAAAATTGATCATTTCTTTTCATAAATGAATCCTTTCAATATGCTGAGTCATTTCAACTGGTTTCTTACTGTTGAACCATCCTTGCATTCCTAGAGCAAATTCCACTTGGACATAATTTATTATGTTTCAGTGTTGCTAATTCTGTTTGCTAATGTTTTATTTAGGATTTTAAAATTGATAATCAAATTGAAATTGGTCTGGCATTTCCTTGGTGTTCAATCTTTACTAGGATTTTGTAGCAATGCATTGCTAAATGCATTTAAACAATCTGATTTTTCCCCTTCTTTTCAACTTCTAGAATAGAATAATTAATATTAGAATATTAGAATTTGTTTTTTTTTAATTTTTTATTGTTGTTCAATTAGTTGTCCCCATTTTCCCCCATTACTCTCCCCTGCCCTACCTATGCCCCACCTTCCACTTGCCATTCTCCCCACCATTGTCTTTGTCCATCGGTCCTTCTTACATGTTCCTCGACTTGACCCTACCCCTTCTTTGCACCATTATCCCCTTCCTCCCACCCTTCTGGTCACACTGTCAGTTTGTTCTTTATTTCTATGTCTCTGGTTCTATTTTGCTCTCTTGTTTGTTTTGTTGATTAGGTTCCACTTATAGGTGAGATCATATGGTATTTGTCTTTCACCACCTGGCTTATTTCACTCAACATAATGCTCTCCAGTTCTATCCATGCTGTCTCAAAGGGTAAGAGTTTCTTCTTTCTTCCTGCTGTGTAGCATTCCATCATGTAAATGTACCACGGTTTTGTTTTGTTTTTAAAGCAATAAAGTTTTTCTGTAAAACCATTGGCTTAGTGCATTTTGGGATACAGCTCTTTGACAACTTTCTCAATTTTTCCATTGATATCAGTATATTTAGAATGTTTTATGTCTTCTGTAATCATTTTGGTCCGTTACATTGTCTTAGAAAATTTCATAGTCATTCCGACTTTCAAATTTGTTTTCACAGAGTTGAGCAAATGGTTTTTATTATTAATTTTCTCTCTACATTAATTCCTCTTTATTATTATTGTGTGTATATTTGCCTTTGAAGTTTTCTAGATTAGAGCTATAAATTTATCTATCTTACTGTTGGCTTTTAAACCTTTGGGGGGTTTTTATTCTATTATGATTTGATTTTCTAACTCATTAAATTATTCTTTCAGAACTTTCCTTCTGCTTTTCTTATGTTTATTTCATTATTCTTTTTGTAACTTTTTGGGTTGGATGCTTTGTTTGCATTCTCGTTTATTGAATTTAAGGGATAGCATTGAAGACTATGTAATTTCCTCCTGGCATGCCTGTTCCCACTGCCCTTCCACCCCCACATAGTAGGGGCTTTTTGTTTTCTGATTTGTTATTTTCCACCTTATTGAATTATGACCTGAAAATAATGTATGTCCTATTTTTATTTAATGGGGAGATTTACTGAGGTTTAATTTGTAGCTTCATTTTTGGAAATGTCCCATCAATGTTTAAGGAAAACTGTAGCAGGAGTCCTCTCTCTGTCGTATGTATGTCAGACCTTGTTAATTATATTATTAGGTGTTTTATCCATATTTACTTTTCTCCATTACATCTAACAGAAAAAAAGTAAAAAAATCTTCTACTCTAAGTGTGTTTCTCTTCCTCCTTGTATTTCTCACAAGTTTTGTTGTTTTGCATGTGGCTGCTACTTTATTTGGCACAGAGATAGTTCATAACCATTTTATTTTCATTGTAATTAAGTATATAATAGACCTGTATGTATAATATTCTCAGTGTATACATGAATATGCATTAGATTATCAGAATTAGGAAGTTCTCTTCTTAGTCTCACTTAACGATTTTTATCCTGAACCCTGCTTTATCTGGTATTAAGGTGGCAACTGCGGCACCGAGGCCGTACGGCCTGCGGTAGTTTTCCAAGGCCACGCTAACAACGCACCACAAACTGAGTGACTTCAAGCCACAGAAAGTCACTGTCTCACAGCCCAGGAGGCTGGAAGTCTGAAATCAAGGTGTTGGCAGGACCGTGCTCTCTCTGGCGACTCCAGGGGAGAATCCTTCCTTGTCTCTGGTGTTCGCCAACAATCCTGGTCATTCCTTGGCTTCCAGTGCATCCCTCCAGCCATGTGGCCGTCTTCTCCCTTTGTGTCTTAGTGTCATCTTCCCTGCATGCATGTCTGTCTCTGTGTCCAAATTTCCCCTTTTTATAAGGACACTAGTCATACTGAGTTAGGGCCCACCCAAATGACTTTTATTCAGAAGACTTCTGAGATGTGCCAGCAATGAATCGTCTCATTGCTAAGATCTCTCTGTTCAGCTCTTCACCTTCTCTCTCTGCATTGAGATCCCCTTGGTCTCAGCTGGCTTCGGCAGCCCTTTTACATAAACTAGAGTCTATGGCTTAAAGTTGCCTTCTAGTTTCACTAAAGGTGAAGTTTACAGATATTTTGTCTTGCTGGATTGCATTGCCTTCCAGGAGGAGAAGGGCAAAATGCTGTTTTACAGTCACACATAGTCTTGATAATAGTGATCAATTTAAATTGCTCTTAAAAGATTGTTAAATCAAATAAAATATATTTGCGGGTCACACTCTCTTATTTTATGTCAGCATAGGACTTCTTTACTAGGGCATAGTAGTCAAGCAAACAGCCTTGGAAAGAGGCTGAATGTAGTGGGTTAAACAGTGCTGCTTCCCAAATAAAAGACATGTCCACTAGGAAACAGAATGTGACCTAAGTTGGACAATGCGTCTTTGCAGTTGTAATTAAGCTGAGGATCTAAAGATGAAGTCATCCTGGATTATCTGAGTGGGCCCTCAATCCAGTCACAGCATCCTTAAAAGAAGAGGGGAAGACACAGATGATAAGGCCTTATGAAGACAGAGGCAGAGACTAGAGTGATGCATCTCCACGCCAAGGAATATTGTCAGTCACCAGAGGCTGGAAAAGGCAAGGAACGGATTATCTCCTAGAGTATGAAGAAGGAACCCGCCCCGCTGCCTTGATCTCCGAGTTCTGTGAGAGAGGACATTCCCACTGTTTTAAACCACCCAGTTTATGGCTATTGTCTCTAGCAGCCACAGGAAGCCAGTACACCCAGTTCGAATCTTGCCTCCACCAGTTCAAGGTATATGACCTTAAGTAAGGCTCTGGGTTGCAGTGGAAGGAATTGAGCTGGAAGAAAGCATGACTGGACTCAAATCTTTGCAGGACTGTTGTAGGATAGCAGCAGAACCTAACTGGTATGTGGCCACAGAACACAGGAGGAAGACCAGGGAGCACAGTAGGGCCTCAGTAAGGCCTTGCCTGAGTCAGAGCAATCCAGGCATGCAGAGGCGCCTGGCCTTGAGTGATCACAGAAGCCCTTCACTGGGGCTATGCAAGGAGAGGTGAGGCCCACCTGCAATGTGAGTATTAAGAGCACCAGGGTGAAGTCAGAAAGACCTTATCCTTCCTGCTCACTGCTTGGTGACCTTTGGCAAATTAAAGTTTCTGAGCCTCAGGAATCTCACCTGTAACTCAGGGATAATAAAGCACTGAGAGTTGCTGTGAAGACTACACAAGAATCACAATTGTAAGAGCACCATGTGCCAGGTACCATACCAAGCACCTCTACTTGTGTTGGCTCATTTAGAGATAATTAGTGTAGTGCCTGGCACCGAAGGGCTCCATAAATGGCACCTAGTATCATTTTATTGTGGTGTTTTTAACATTTCAGTAGAGTTCTCGACCTGGAGGTGTCTCATGGATTAAATTTGGGGAATCCACCAACCCCCTGACAGTGTGTGCACAAGTTGGTGCATGTGCATGCCTTTCTACAGCCAGAGCCACAGCTGTCTTCTGGGTCTCAAAGGGAGCAGTGACCAGGAAAGCAGGGGGTATCTGCTGCAGAGGAAATTGGGTTCTGTGGCCTAAGAAATCCCTTCCAGCCTGGGACCAAATGAGATGGAGCCAAAGCTGCTGCAGTCATTTGTGAGTCCAGGACAAAAATGAGCCTGCTGCTCTGTCAGACACGAGGACCCTGCAGCCTCGCACCAGACGCTCCTCGCCATTCCCACCTGTTAGCTATGGGCAAATTTCGATGGGGGGAGCAGCAGGAGAAGGAAAAAGAAATTTGCAATTTTGATGCACAAGGGGCAATATCTAAAGACAATTCTTGGTGCCCGTAAACACCCACCACCTCCAGCAGCTGCACGTGAAACATAGGGAGCATCATTTTCCCTTCTTGTCTCTGAGATAATAAGTTAGAGAGAAGTTTCATATTTCAAATCAAAACTATTTCCCAACTAGAGGAAAGTGGAAACTTTTCAGGCAAATTTCATATGCAATAGCACAATTTCCTCCTGTTCCACTTCTTTCTTCACCTAATACATGATAAATATTCAAGATCTCCTTGAGGAGGCAAGAGCGCAGAGCTGGGAGGGGGGCTCGTCACTGCGACTGCGCGGAGGCAGCCAGCGGGCGCACAGAGGTCCTTCTCTTTCGGAAGCCTGTCTGGATAATGGCCTCAGCTGCTGAGCACCCCATCTGACCCTGAGGGAGCCCTCACGCCCATAAGAACTAGCCCTGGTAGGGTTTGAAGAGATCATTGAAAATTATTTATTACCTTGAAAGCTGTCCCAAGAATTCTTCTCAGGTAAAAACCATGTTCTTTGGGAAAAAGCCAGGAAGAGGTACTTGGGGTAGGAGGTGAGACCCAGCCCAGACATTAGTATGTTCAGCAAGTTTACAGAGGAAATACAGGTAGAGGACAAGGATAAGGGACACAGAGGGGAACCCTCTCCAAGAGGCATCAGTGGGCTCTGGCCGCATGGTAGAAGGTTGATGACAAAAAAGAAGTGGCCCGTGGCTGGGGGCATGGAGAGTCTCCCTTCTGCAGAGGGATGACCTAACCAGCTCCCCTGCAGTGAGCACTAGCTGTGTGCTGGGTGCCGAGCTAATGCTTCCCCTGCATCATCGCAGCTGCCCCTCACAGCGCACCTAGGAGGTGGTAACCACTGTTAGTCCCAATTTACAGACACAGAAACCGAAGTTCAGGCAGCTTTGGTCGGTTGCCTGAGACCATGCTGTTAGCACGAGAGGCCATGATACATCCTGTAGAATGTAAACACACCCCGTAAATACATTAATGTAGTTAACACCAGCACAATTAAAAGGGCTCACCACCCCAAGTGCTGGTGAGGATGTGGAGCAAGTGGTACTCTCGTGCACTGCTGTTGGGAGCTTAAAATGCACAACTACTTTGGAAAATGGGCAGTGTCTAAATATAGTTAAGCATACCCTTATCTATGACCCACAGTTCCACTCCTAGGTTTTTACACAAGAGAAATGAGTGCATATGTCCACAACAAGTGTACACGGATGTTTGCAGCAGCTTTATTCCTAAGAGCCCCAAACTGGAAAACTCCAAGTGCCACCACCAGGTGAATAGACAAGTGCCTTGGGTATGGACCACAAGGGGAAACTGCTCAGCAAAGAAAAGGGATGAAATACTTGTCCGCAGAATAGGGACGGATCTCAAAACCGTACCCTGAGTCAAAGAAGCCATACACGAGGGTGCTGGCTGTATGATGACAGTGACAGAAAGCAGCCAAGGGGCCACACAGGACTGGGGTGGGCAGGGGTTGATGGTGAGGAGGAACACAGTGATGGATGCGCTCGGCATCTTGACTGAGGTGGTGGTTACACCGGGTGTGGATGTTGGTCAAAGCCCATCAAGTGCACGTTTAAAACAGGTGGATTTTATGGCATGTAAATTATATCTCAGTAAGATCATTTTAAATATAGTCCAAGGTGCTTATCATGCCTATATGGTCCTCCCCCACCTTCCCTCCCCCACCTCTCCCACCACTCTCCACGTTGGCCTCCCAGCTACTCCTCACACGGTGCAAGCACATTGCTGCCTCTAGGGCTTTGCCCTTGCTGTCCCCACCCCCTGCAGTTCTCTCCTGCAGGTGTCCACATGACTCACTCCTTCAGATTCCCGTTCAGAAGTTACCTACCAGAGTGGCCTTCCCCGACCTCCTCAGCCCTTACATAAAATGACACTCACCCCATAATTCCCTGGCCTTTTACCCTCTTTCTTTTCCAGAGCACATATCAGGTCCTGGCACCTCGTACATGTATCGGTTTGCTGTGTGCCCCCCACTCACAACTACAGTAAGCCACAGGAGCACTGGGACTTGGTCTCGATGGACAGCACATTGAGGTCTAGAAGGAGCCTGGCCTTCAGTAGACGATCACTCCTTACTGAGAGACGAACCGTCCTGATGGAACGAATGAATGAGACCCCTCTCTCAGGCATCCCTCCCCTTCTCCCTACTGTTCTTCTCCTGAAAGGGTGGGGGGGGGGTTGTATAATATAACATCAAAAAGATCTCTCTAGAGATGTATCAAACTACCACAAAACAGTCTTTTATTCCAAAAATTAATAATAATAAAAATAGAATATTTACTTCTTCATTTCACCATTTGCCTTTGGGTACTTCACCGACATCCAGTGCCACCTCTAAGAACACTGAGTGGGTGTTTGCCCTATATTTGTATAACTAAAAAACCTCCAAAACAAAGAGCCCCCTTTCCAAGGCGACTTCTGTCTTTAACACCAGTGATTGGTAGGAACTTAAATCTGCTAGCAACTTTTAAAAACTGCAGAATCTCCAGATAATACTTTTGTTCTGCCTCAGTGATCACCCTTCTACATGTATATTTAATTATTTACATAATCAGGATTATACAGCATGACAACATACAGCTCAATGTCCTGTTTTTCTCTTTTAACATTATAGAGTTTTTTCCATGTCATTAAAAATTCTTGGAAAATATAATTGTTAATGACTGTAGAACGGCATGTCACAGAGACGTACCATAACTTACTTAACCACTCTCTTACTGAGGAGTATTTAGGTTGTCTTCTTTTTAAAAAAAATGTCAATTATGAATAATGAATGTCATAGTGTGTAAATTTTTGCCTGAATTTCTGAGTATTTCCTAGGGGCAAAATCCTAGCCCCAAAGCATGTGAGGTGTTTTGTTTTGTTTTTTTTTTTTAAGTTTTTAATACCTAGTCCCAACTTGCATTTTAAGTTTTTAAAACCTAGTCCCAACTTATTTCCAGGAGAGGGATGACAATTTAAATTACCAACCACAGAATCGGAGCGGGCTGTGCCAATGCGTCCTCGCTGGCACTGGGCATCACCGCCTCCTAAATCTTGGCTGATTTGGCAGATAGAAATGCCGTTCTATCTGAATTCACACTTCTGTGGTTGCTGGTAAAGTGGAACATCTTTGCACATGTTTATTGACTATTTGCATTTCATCTTCTGTGAATTGTGTATGTGTTTTCCCATTTTGTAATTGAAGAGTTAGTGTTAATGAATTGTCAGAGTGCTCAGTGTATGAAGGGGACCCCCCCAAAATGGAATTTATTTATAAAAAATTGCGTTTTTATTCTTACATGTTTAAACTTCAGTCACCTTCAAAGTACTCTCCATTTGATGCAATACATTTGTCATTTTTTCCACTGCTCAAAAAATACAGTTTTTGAATTCAATTTTGATGCCTTTTAGTGCTTCAGCTGTTTTTTGTTTCACCTCTTCCACATTGGTAAAATGATTTCTTTTGAGGGCTTTTTTCATTCAGGGAAACAAAGAAAAAATATCGCTCTGGGCGTGATCGGGTGAATAGGGAGGGTGGGGCACAGGGCCGTGCCTTTTTTTGGTCAAAGACTGTGGAACACTGGGGGCAGTGTGGGCAGGTGCGCTTGTAAATCATCCATCACGAAATGGCCAAATGGCCATCATTCAAATGGCTTCAGAAAAAATTCACTAAAGCCAAACGCAGCCTTTGACAACACCAGCCAGTGCACTGACATGGGTGGGCTCCTAGAACACTCACCTCGCAGGGGAAGCCTGAACTATAAGGATCCACCTCCAGGAGATAATTCCAGTTTTGGGGGTCCCACCTTGTATAATAGGGATGTTAACTCTTGCAGTTATCCATGTTGAAAATCCTTGTTTTTTTAGTTTGTTTGCCTTTAATTGTGTTTATGCTGCTTCTTAGAATATGTAAATCTTTAACTCTCTCTACTGTTGTCAGTGTTGATGGTTTGTTTAAGAAGTCTTTCCCCATCCCAGGATGGGGTAAGGGCCCTGCTGATTACCAGCAGCGCATAAAT
Source organism: Anoura caudifer (assembly GCA_004027475.1). NCBI lineage: Eukaryota > Metazoa > Chordata > Mammalia > Chiroptera > Phyllostomidae > Anoura > Anoura caudifer. The sequence continues at coordinate 227,088 of PVKU01002062.1, forward strand.
TATCTCCTGCATCCCCCTTTGGTTTTTTATTATGTAATATTTCAAACATATGTAGGAGAAGAGAAAATAAATATATTGATTCTGAGATTCAAGATGATCTGGGGGGTGGGTTGCAGGAGAGGTCATAGGTCTGATGATAGCAGCTACCGCAGTGGGAGGGTCCCTGTACTTTTGTCAGGTGATATGATCTTGTTGACACCTTAGGGGACCAAAGGGCAGCCATTTCCTCACCCCTTTCCTACGATTGCCCTGGGAGGCTGGCATCACCCCGTTGAACCCTGCAACCACCTTCGGAGGAAGGAATCGTTAGCCCCATTTTATAGATAAGGACAATGAGATTTAAGTGGATGAATTACCTAAGGTCACATGACAAGGAGTGCAGAACCAGGATTTGAACTCAGATCATCCTGACCTAAGTTTTATGTTCCTGCCATAAGAATTGTATCCTTAGAAGCAAGAGAGTAAGTGGAGGAGAAAATGGGCTTCTCTTCTCAAGCCTGGCTTACTCCCAGGCTCCTCTCAGTGCAGTTCCAGGAGAGGGGCTCAAATTAAAATTAATCTGATTTTTTTAAAATAAGAAAAGTAAAGTAATACTTCCTGTTTGGCTGACTTTATGGAACAAGATGCAGGCCTGCTATCTCCTCCCACTCATCTCCTCCGTCATTACTGCAGCAGTCAGTTTGGAGTGCCCACAGTGTGCCAGGGACGTCTCACCTCCCTCATCGTTTCCCTGTCCCTCCCGCCCCCCACCGTCTCCTCTCCATCCCCCTGCTTCCCAAGAGGGCCCCTGGAAGGCCAGGCATTCACCTCCAAGCTTGGCAAAACTTTGGGGCCCAGGCAGTCTTCAGGCTCCAGTGGCCAGACACTGAGAAGACAGGAGGGAAAGGAATCCCCAGACTCCCTCACATAAGGCAAGGCCCCTGGGGCAGCCTAGCCTCTCTCACTCAGTAAATCCCTGATTATGCACCAAAGACAGACTGAGAAGTTCTCTGACAATACTTGAGAGACGACCATGTTTTACAATGATGGCAGGACTATGTCTCCGGCTAAAATGGTGATGGAGGGAGATTGAGAAAAAAACAGCAACTGAGAGGAGAGAGAGAGGGGGAGAATACTGAGATCAACCAAAATAAAGACAGAAAAATGTGCACAGAACAGAGGGAAGTGGAGAGAGAGATGCAGAAGCGGAGTCACAGAAGCAGAATCCCAGACAAAGCTGAGAGGTAAAGACGGAAGAACAGGTACAGGCCGCCCTACAGACAGGGAGAGATGCTCACAGGAGGAGTGACGAGCTACAGAAGCAGGGACACCCAAGACCCAGAAAGCCAGGAAGACAAGCAGACAGGCTGACTATGGAACACCCATACTTCCTGTGGCTCTCTGCCTACTTCAAAAAAAGAAAGAGATTTGATTTGAGGTCACTTGCCATAAAGATTCACGTGCAATAAATGGTGAGCACAGAAGTAAAAATTCAAAGCCAAACTATTATCACCCTGGCTGGTATACCTCAGTGGATTGAGTGTGGGCCTACAAACCAAAAGGTTGCAGGTTCAATTCCCAGTCAGCGCACATGCCTGGGTTGCGGCCCAGGTCCCCCATGGGGGGCTCATGAGAGGCAACCACACATTGATGTTTCTCTCCCTCTCTTTCTCCTTCCCTTCCCCTCTCTCTAAAAAATAAATGGATAAAATCTTAAAAATATATATTTTTTAAAAAGCCAAACTATTATGGAAGAAGGAAAAAATGACAATACCAAAGACCGAGGCATGGTGAACTGTTACTTGAGTGGTCCACAATGAACCACTCAGTGTCTGTGCCCTGCGTCCCTCCCCCTCTTGACTCTGGGCTGGCCCTGGGACCTGTGTTAACCAGGAGAAGGTGGTAGAAAGGACGCTGCCAATTTCATCCCTAGGCCTTAAGAAGTCCTGGAAGCTTTTGTGCGCATGTGTGTGTGAGTGCCTGTGTGCTCTGTGGGAGACCAGCCCCTGAGTGAGAAGTCTGACTGCATACCGGGGCCAGCTTGCTGCGGTGAGGGTGCTGAGCTCACCACCTGCAGAGGCCACAGGGAGGACACAGGAGCTCAGACCACAGTGAGAACCAAGGTCCCAGATGATATGACCCAAACCCCGGTGGTGCCCGCCAGCTCTCAGCTGGAGCCACACGGAACAGAGACGAGCCCCCAGGCCCTGCCCACACTGCAGAATCATGAGCAAATAATAAATGGTTGTGTTCTTAAGTCATTACATTTTTAGTAGCTCATTATGCAGCAATAGACAACTGAAATACTGGCTTAAAACAGTAACAGTAAGTAAATACAATGGATTCCATCATTTTCTTTGTCCGATGGACGATGTGGGAGAGTTAGAGCATCTCCTTCCTCTGAAGAGTCACAAATGATATGCAGCTCCTTAACAGTAAAATCAGCAGAAGTCCACCAAGGGTAAACTCAAAAGAATATTGTCACCCCCACACTCACCTGCTAAAGGGTGGGGATGGCGGTGCTGCTACTGGACACCGAGTGGTTGATGGCAGTAAAGACAAGCAGAGCTGTGTGTTTTACTAGCACTTTGCAGATGCCGGTTTACCCCACCTTATGAACGGGAAGGAGGTAGCTCGGGGGCGTGAATGACTGACTGCCCAAGGTCTCACAGCCAGTACTTATCAGGGCCAGGACTTGAGCCCCACGTTTGGGCTGATGGTGTTCAAATCCAGCAGAATAAACAAATCTCTATCCAGGAGCTCAAACTTCAAGGCCACCTTCTGCATCTCAGAGACTCAGAAGCCTAAATGCTCACCAGACCTCCTTGTCTAGAAGCAAACAAGGAGAGGACAGGCGGTATTCTCTCCCTCACAGGGTGGCTGGCTCTTTTATGGGGTCTTTTATCCAGAAAGAGCCCCCCAGGAAGACGAAGGCCCAGGCACGTTTCCAGACCGGGCCAGCCCGACCTCAGCCCCGAGAGTTTGTCAGGCGCGCCCACAGCCCCACACCTGCAGGCTCCACGGCAAGGCCCGAGGAGGAGCCACTGGACTCTGAAATTGGTTCCAGGAACACTTTTGCTCCCATTATTACACTGCCTTCCCTGACACCCCCTCCCCCAGCACTTTTTTTGCACTAAACTTTCTCTGAATTCACCTGATTTTTCCCATCTCCTTTACATTCTTTATGGCAATGGAGAAATAATCACCGCTTCTCCGGCAGGGTGATGGGAGTGTGCAATATTAACTGTAAATCAGGCAGAAATTGGTGGAAGGGGAAGGGTTTGATGAGGTGCAGAGACATTATATCATTTTAAAGCACTTTTCTGGTCTCCAGTAATCCCCATGTAAATGAAAAGGAGGCGACGTGCCTCTCTCTGCGAGGCTGCCTGCAGGAATGCAGAGAAAATGTTCCTGGAAGATGGACGCAGGGCAGGGCAAGGTGGGCTGGGGCCCGGCAGGGAGGCAAAAATGCCCAGGGCCGTGCCCCCAACCCCTCCAAGCCGGGGCCAGGCACACGCCTCCGATGTGAATGATCCTGGCAGCACTTCGACTTCTTAGAAGATGAGGAGTCGGCTACAGAGGGAAGAGGATGCTGCTACGCACCAACAGGCAGCAGACCTGCCTCCAACCATCTGCCTACTGTAGCCCAGAGGCCTCAACCAGGAGTGGCACTGCCCCCAGGGGGCAGCGTCTGGAATGTATAGGGACTTCGGGGGTTTTGTCAGTTGTCACAATGACTGGAAGGCACCACAGAACTTGGGAGAACTCAATGACATTGAACATCCTGTAATGCATAGGGCATGCCCACATAACAAAGCTCCATCCCTCCCAAAATACCTCCGCTTAACCCCACCCTATGCCGTCCACATACAAAGAACATGGTTTTCCTGGAAAATTACCATCTCTCAAGACCTATAACTGCAGGGGCCATCCACCAGAAGGATACCCATGACTTCTTGGGTTCCTTTAAATTTAAGTCAACTAGCCTAGGCTTACTGACTGCTGGTTTAACTGGATTCAACTACCTGTACTTCATTAATCTAAGATGTCACTGACTGTAATGGACACCATTGTTTTACATACTACTAAGAAAGGAAAACCTGCTGTGACCCAAGGCTTTCTCTTCACTTATATTTTTTACTTGAATTCTTATTTAATTGTTATTAGATATCAAGGAATATTGTAAGTGCTCTTTAATACTTATTTGTTATTAGATATCATGAAATATCATAAGTGTAAAGAATATCATCATTATAATGAATTGCTTACAGTATTCCTAACCATACTATTCTGGGTCCAGCTGTTCTGGATCATGTTTCAACTCAGAGTCACCAGTGCCCATGCTTTCCCACACAGTCTCATCCTCTGAGACATCAAGAGTATACCCCTGACTTGTGTGGCTCAGTGGATTGAGCGCCAGCCTGAGAACCAAGTGGTCATGAGTTTGATTCCCAGTCAGGGCACACGCCTGGGTTGTGGGCCAGGTTCCTGGATGGGGGCATGCAAGAGGCAGCTGATCAATGTCTCTCTCACACGTTGATGTTTCTCTCCCTCTCTTTCTCTTGTGCTTCCCTTCTCTCTAAAATAAATAAATAAATAAATAAATAAATATCTACCAAAAAAAAAAAAAAAGAATGTAGATGGTGCTGAAGTACTTCAAAGAGTGCTCTGCTAGCATCTCAGGGATTTTCTCTTGAGCTGTCGATACCCATAATGCCTTGATGATGATGGCTCTTTCTTAATCTTCCCAGAAGGTGTCAACAGAAGGTTTTCAAACAGTAAACAAGACTTCCTTCCTTCCTCAAATGGTCACAGAATATTTTGCTGACTGACCCATCAAGGGACTAGCTATTGGAGTCTGGCTGGGCCTCCCAGCTTACCCCGGAAGAAGGCACCTGTGAGTGAGGGGTGGCTCCATCAACCCCACTGCCCAAAGAACAGCGGTTGTAAGGTGATGAGATGGGTCCCGTTATAGAGATGCTGAAATAGGAAGAAGTGAATATCTCAGAATCTATGAAACATAACATTAGAAAATTACTTGGCCTGGATGGATACCTGCCCAGAGCTAGCATGCATGGACGAGCCGGGGGAACTGCCTCAGAGACCATGTCCAGGATGCCTGCCCATGGTGATGCATGTAGATGTGCCTGTGTTGTAGGGTTGGCAGATTTAGCAAAAAACTAATAATAATAATACAGGACACCCAGTTAAATTTGCATTTCAGATCAAAACAAAAAAATTGTATAAGTTCCAACTATTTCATGGAACGATCTTATACTAAAAAAGAAATTGTTTATCGGAGATTCAAATTTAACTGGGCATCTTGAATTTGTCTGGCAAGCCTCATGCAAAGCTAATGTAGGCAGACACAACCAGGGTGCTGGGCCCAGGGTTGGGGTCCCTGCAGAACTCTGGCTGCCCCTGTGGCTCTCCCCTCGTGCGTATGAGCTCAGGGCACGTGCGAAGCAGGGATGAGTGGCCTGGGCTGAGCCTCCTGCCTTGTTTAGAACCAGCCTAGAATCAGCCTCAGTTTGGCTCATAAACCACTCGTACTGCACTTAGTCCATAATGAGGATGGGACAACAGGTAGGAGTTGGGCCAGACCTGGGGCCTGGGGGTCACAGCCCAATGCAAAGACAGACCTTCACAACCTGGAAGCCATGCTGTCTGTCGGACCTGGGGAGGCTTCCACGACCAGGATAGATTTTGGACAGGCAGAGAAGTGGGAAGAGTTTTCCAGTCTGAGGGAATGATTTGTGCAAAGCAGTATAAATAAATATGAAGGTGCTAGAGATGCTCCAGGAAAAGAGAGAAGTCTGCTCTGCCTGGACCATGGGTGCACTGGGGAGAAATGTAGGAGGAACTCAGTTGGACTCTGTAACTTCATACCTCTGGGATCTTGGACAGGTAGGGACCACCCTGACCTTCAGTCCCCGAACATCAAAGAGACAAGTACTCCACCTGAGGACTCCTAAGGTACCGAGCAGTACAGTGTGAAAATCACTTCCCAGGGCATGAGGATTAACAAAGGATTTAAGACATCAGATATCTCTCTTAATAATCCTAACAACAACCATTGATGGAGCACTCACTATATGCTAAGCACTTTGCTATTATTACAAATAATGGTAACAGAAGCTACTCTGTAGGTACCACATACCAAGGCATTTGGTGCGAGATAGGGTGATAAGCATTTACTTGCATTATCTCATTTGGCCTTCGCAACACCCTTCCGAGGCTGGTTTTTATCATCCTCGTGTCATAGAGGATGAAACTGACACTCAACACAATGACCAGACCTGCCCAAAGCCACATTGACATTGGTGACTGAGCTAGGACCAGAACCCAGACTGCTGACCTTTAGGCCTAGTTGCCATTCGTCCCTGAGTAGCTGAAACTCCTGGAAAGCCACAGAGGTTTCCTGGGGTAGCATATTCTGCAGGCTTCCCAGGGAGAAGGCAGAAACCTTGTCTTTCCAAGCACAAAGAAAGCTAGACTCAAAATTCCATGTGCATTCTAATTTCTGTGCATATTTTAAATGACAAATGAGGTTGCAATTAGAAAGCCCCTAACCAAAATTCAAGCCATATGCAAACAGGCTGCGGTCAACACCCACAATGGGCTGGCTCAGCTCAGGGAGCAAGTCTCAGTGGGAGGGCCCCTGAACCGGGGGTCCCCAGGGTATGCAGCCTAAGAGACTAGAGGCAGGCGCCTGCTTTCCCTGCCAAGGAAGGGCCTGCAATTACAGCAATTCTCTCAGTGCCGCAGACTCCCGGGAAAGAGTCATCTGTCGTTCGGTTAAACTGATTAGGAATCACTTTCTCTGTTTCAGAGTCATTCCTGAATCTCAGCAGTGAGTAGCGCTGCTGCCCGGACTTGCAAATCAACATGGATCTTAACTCTTCCAGGATCATCCCATTTGCACTTGGCAGTCCTGGGGGGTTTGTTTCCACCCCCTTCCCTCTTACCGGGTTAGTTCACAGCATATTACCTAGAGAACAGCGCTGTCCAGTCCTTTCAGGCCTCACCTTGGGGAATTTGAAAAATGCAGTTTAAGAGCTTCTCCTTATTCCCACTCAGGGTAGCGGGGTCCCTCTGGAGCTTGGATGGGCCTGGGTGGTGCCAGCAGGCAGCCATGGGGTGCCCAGGATTGGCCAGCTATGAGACATGGTACCCTGTTGCCTCTGGCCTTGGTGACCCGATGGTTTCTCTGTCTAATCCAGCTCCTGGATACCTACCTACAAGGTGCTCAGCAGCACTTTCCTGGCAGCTTATCACCTTTATTGACATATTAGTCAGTTCTTTGTCACATAATGACCTTGAAACCTCAGTAGTTTATCACAACACACATTTATTTTGCAATTTATGGGTCTCCAGGTCAGCTGGGTTTAGCTAATGTGGAGTGAGTTCTTGTGGACCAAGCTGGACCCAGGCTTCGAGGTGAGTTCAGGTCTCCTCTGCATGTCTCCTGGAGCAGTGGCTACCTGGAGCCTACTCTTTCCATGGCAGGGCACAGGAGCACAGGGAGGCTGAGGATAAACAGGGATGGATCCCAGGATCTCAGCTCCAAACTAGCCCACAGTCACTCGTCCCCACATTTCAAAGGCCAAAAGCAAGGCCTTTGCCCCAGTTCATCACACATGGGGCCGAGAAACACATGCCACCACTGTGACTGCAGGAACTGCAAGGTCACATGGGAAAGGGTGTGTGTGCGTAACTCCAACCCAGGGAGGGGATAAAGAATCAGAGCAACAAAGGCACTATCATTTCAGTTCCGGTCGGGACACCTCGGTCCTCACGTCTGCAGCAGGATAACCTGGCACACCTGAGCTGAGCAGCGAGGCTATGGAGGCTGTGGGTGCGCACACTCACATGGAGCTACCGTGGGAACAGGGTGCAGGGCTGTGGCTCCTTCTGGAGAGCACCTGTGACACCGCTGTGACCCTGTGACCTGCCCTGAATCATAGAAACGATAGAACAACTTGAGCATCTGGATTCAGGGGACCAGTATCTGTCCAAGTATCTTGACTTGTCCTGTGGGATGCAGTCTTCCAGGAGGCAGGCTCAGACCTCCTCCTGCAGAGCCAGAGCCTCACTGGGCTCCAAAAGGCCTCATATGGTGCCAGGTCCCAAGGTGCTCCCAGCCCCGCGCACCATGCAGATCCATCAGACACCCCGGAACCACCACACAGACACTGTCCACACGCGGCCGAGAAGGTTGCGCACAGAGCCTCTCATCAGACCCTACTGTGTGCAGATAGGGAAACTGAGGCCACAAAAAGGGGAAGGCACCAAGAGAATCAGTGGCAGGCCTCCTGTCTCCCACTTCAGGGCTTTTTCAACACCTCAAGGAACCTGATGACCCCAAGCCCTCCTGGCCTGCCTTCCCACACGTCATCCCCCACTGACCTTGCCTCTGTCCTGACTTGGGCGGTTCAAGAATCCTGGCAGAAGCTGCTGGGCCAGCCCATCTGTTTCTACTTAAGAGGAATGGCATTTTCTCAGGGAGAATGAGTTGGTGATGGAACCAGGGACAGGAGCTTGGCCGAGAAAGCCTGGGCCTGTACAAGACCGGGCCAGGCTGATGGGGAGGTGGCTGGGTTTCAGCATCCAATTAGCACCCTCTGTTCTGAGAGCTGCTGACTGAGACGGCTGCTGAGCAGCTGGAAGGGAGCAGGCTGGCTGGTCAGCTGGTGAATGAGCACTAATTGGGTGTCAAGCATGCCAGGGCCCACTGGCTCCCTTCACCACCCCACCCAACTCCCGGGGACCACCGCAGGGAGCCGAGGGGCGGAAGGCAGCTAATTGGTCCAGCCTGCCCGGCAATCCCTTTCTCCACATTCTGATGCCCTGTCACTCAGCTTCCTTTGTCTTCCATTTCAAGGGTTTGGAGAAAATTGCCCATATCGGCTGAGAAGTTTCCTGTAAACCTCAGGGTGGGAGGGGAGCTTATTTTGAAAGAGGTTCTAAACAGGGACCTTTTGGCACATTTCCCACAAGTGGCCCCAGTTGTCCTGACTGTGCAGAACTGCGGGGACAGCCTTCCTACATACTCCTTCACACTCCTGCTTGTCTGTATTTTTAGACAAGCACTTCCAAGTCACTCAAGAGTTAATGAAATGCTTTTCGTTGTCTCTTTTGCCTAGCAGCATCACTGTTCATTTTGGAGGGGGAAGAAAAACTATTAATAATACTTTATTTCTCCCACACTTTAACTAAGAGAAACCACATTCCTGAGAGGAAGCAGGCGTGGATTTGAAGTGTGTGGCACAAGACCCATCTGTTGGTGACCCTTATCTTAAGAACAACCGACACAGAATGTTGTACTTGGAGAGAAGTAAGGCTGGAATTCTGTAACAGGTGTTGCTAAATGACATTGTGAGATAGAAATCTATCCAATCTGTGCTTTTGTTCCCCTATACATTGTCCAGATCAGTCCCACCCCCAAGCAATGCATCAAGATCTGTGCCCTTTGCCCCCGGGTACAGGTGCAATAGGGGAAAAACCAGAAAGTGTCTGCCAGCCTCTCTGGCTCTTGTGTTCCACAGGGGAAGGAGATCACTCAGGCCTGGAAAAGTGTCCAGAAGCAGGGGGAGAGCTGGCTTCACTCTCCATCCCCTCCCCAGAGGACAAGACAGAAACCCTGTTCCCCTACCCCCACACCCCTCCCATACCCCCCCCCACCTCCCCCCACCCCGCCCCCTGGGCAAGGAGGAGACAGAAAGGAGAAGAGAGAACCTATTCTCACCAGCCCCTCTGGGAGAGTCACCCAGGCAGACAGAACTGTAAACGGCTCATAAATCATTCCCTACCTCAAGCATAATCCAGAAGCCTCAGAAAGCCACAGGCCCTATAGCCCAGAGAAGAGGGAGCTGTGGGGACTGATGACCAGGGGCAAGAGGCCTATTCCCTCGCTCTCCCTCTCAATGCTTTGGCTCTGCCCAGGAGCCCAGGATTGCGACTCTTCCCGCTATGAGTAGGGCTCTCTAAGGATGACTTCCCTCTGAGTGGAGAGCTCAAGCTCTATGAAATGAGGGTTTAAAGTCAAAACTCAATTTAGTAATAGAAGATATATTTAAGGTAATAGGCCTCATGCACATGAATAGGTATTGTGCCATCTGTGGCCTTAAGACATTTTTATATCACCGCCTCAGAAGCCTTCCTCCACCACCTCCCCCTCCATTCAGTCTCTGTCCTCTTATCTTTCCAAGGGAGGGTGAAGGCCTGCCCTTTCTCCATAGCATTCATCATTACCTGACATTAACACTAAATATCTAAGTGTTCATTTAATTACTGTCCTGTTCACTAGGGCAGGGATGTTGTCTATTTTTTCACTGTTGTACCTCCATGTTCTAGTAGAGGACCTAGCACACAAGAGTCCCCATAAACGTATGCTGAATGAACACATTGTATGCTCAATGGTGACACCTTCTGGCCAGGTGGATATTGCAGCCCAACTCTATTAAACACTATCACTGCAAATTAAAAGGAGGAAGGAGCACTCTTCCAGGTACTGTAAGTGATATAGGATTGGGAAGCTTCAGGCAAAGGGGAAACTTTTCTAGACCTATGATACAGACCTAGAGAGAGCCTGGGAATGAGGGTAGAAGAGGGGAGGACATGAAACACAAGTCTAGTGGGAAAAAAAAGGGAACATGAGGTGGAGACTTTGAGAGTATAGCCATCAAGTCTCACATTCTGCAACATAATCTTCTGTCAATTAATTTTCCCAAGTTCCCTTTTATTTCAATTTAATCCCTCTATTTTTATTGACGTGAAGTACCAGATGGGGAGAGAGAAAGTAAGGAGAGGGGATAGCTGCAAGAGATGTATAAAGCCCACCCCAAAGGAACTGAAAACCAAGCCAAGGAGAAGACAGAATGAGTTTTTCTTGACCTCCCCTGGCATCTCCAGAGGGCGTTGAGGCTTGTGAGGTGCTCTCCCATATATTTCTTTACTGGATGTCCCATGACCAGCCCAGGCAAGCAGGACAGTCATTTACAAGCCCCATTTCATAGATGAGGAAATTTGAGCTCAATGAAGAAAATGACTTGCCCAGAGAGCCCACAAGGAATCCTGGCAGGGCCAGGACTCACAGCCAAGTCTTCTCTCATCTTATACTTTCTGGTGTTTTAGTTCAGTGGTCTCAGCCACGGAGGAGCAAACACTGCCCCTGGGGACACGAGGCATGCAGCCAGGAAACACGCAACAGACCCTGGCAGAGCCGCAGCGTCTGCAGAGTCTGGGAGCCCAGAGGCAGAAGAGCTAACCCCGTCCCATGTGAGAGCTCCCACTGCGGTCACTTTCCCATGAATGCTCTATGGCTAGAACTCGGATAAAGTGGGAACCTCGAGGTTCTCCAGGAGTCAGAAAGCCAGATGCTCCCATCAGGGGATCCACACCCTGGTCTTCATAAGAAGAAACCTTTGCCTGCACCCCCGGGAGTGTTTGCCCCAATTCATTATCAAACTGCTTGCAATTATCAAACTGTGCTCCCTCAGGTTGACCTTTAGCTGGGGCGCAGCTATATTTAGAGAAAACCAGCCTTTTGTAATTACCCCCACTCAGATTACTTAAAGGTCGGCTGCAGATGTGACAGTTTGATCTGTGGGAAGGACTGTTTCCAGGATCCCTGGATAATTATTCAAGCCAGACAATAATTAACAAATGTTTTCTGCAAATGAATCCAACCCTGTTGTTCAGCCCCAGAAGGAAGCCCAGAAGACCCACCAGGCCGAAGCAGCCCCCTGGGGACATAATAAGAACAATCCTGTCAGGCACGGCCTTTCACAGTTTACGAAGAACTTCATATCTCACCCACTTACTCCTCACAGCATCCCTGTGTGAGACACAGGTTTGTGCTTTTACAGATGAGGAAACTGAGGCCTGGAGAGGTTAAGTGGACTTGCCCAGAGTCACACAGTTGAACTGAGACTTAAACACGGGTCTCCTAACTCCAAATTGCTTGTTATTTCCTAAAAACAAACCCCTCATTCAGCAGATATGTACTGAGTGCCTACTTGGAGCCCGGGAAAGCCTCAGCATTGTCCTTGGTGTTTCAAAACTCAGGACGCAGCAGTTGGGGAGGGTAGGGGATGAACTACGGAAACCTAGAGGTAGCAGCATCTGTAGTGAGTGTCCATAGCCCTCCTGCAAGAACAACTTTGAGCATCAGAGAGTAGCGGTCAATCTATTCGAAGAGATTAAGGAGGGTTTTGTGGCAAATCAATGGAAGGCAATGGACAAAGTCTCCAGATTGGGATAAAAAGTACAGAAATTGAGTCAAGTGATATATTTAATTAGCACATTTAAAGAAACTAAGTAATGGGACTTCCGGCCAAGATGAAGGCATAGCTGGACACGCTGTGCCTCCTCTCACAACCAAGATTAAGGACAACAAAAATATAGAACCAAAAAAAGAAAAAGAAAACCCAACCAGGACAGAGAGAAAATTGAATTGTGCAGGAGTCCGACAACAACGATTCACCCAGACCGGTAAGAGGGGCGGAGTCCACAGCCGGCAGAGTCAGATTGCGGCGAAATAAGCCGCTGGTGGTCCCAGGCACACAGTCACTCCAGGCGCTCAGGCAGCGGAGTTGCCGAACACGAGGAGGCCAAGTGGGGCGCACAGGGTGGCGGACCTCAGACACACATTCGTGTGCAGATAAACCAGGTGAAAACGGGCAGCAAGACAGACTGCGCGACGCAGGGCCCCAGCGCCGGGAAGTGAAGCCTAAAGGCACCCATTGAAAATACTTGTAGGGGCTGAGGCACTGGGAGGGAGTTCCAGCCTCACAGGAGAGTTCGTTGGGAAGACCCACGGGGTCCTGGAATGTGCGCAAGCCCACCCACATGGAAATCAGCACCAGAGGGGCCCAATTTGATAGGGTAAAGTGGCTGAAGGGACTGAGATCCGCGAAAGAGCTTGGAGCAAGTGCCATTGTTCCCTCTCAGGCCCTGCCCCCACATCCAGCATCACAACCCAGAAACTGGGCTGCCCCGCCCTGGTGAACACCTAAGGCTCTGCCCCTCACTACATAACCCCTTCAACCAGACAAAAACAAAAGTCCTAAAACCAAGGATGACTCAAAAGGGAGAACAGACCAGGGCCCCGGAGCTAATTCATCTGAGCGACCAGGAGGTGGTCAACCTATCAGATGCAGAGCTCATAGCACTGGTAGCCAACCTATCAGAAGGATAGTTCAAAGCTCTGGTGATTAGGAAGCTCACAGAATTGGTTGATTTTGGTCACAAATTAGAGGAAAAAATGGAGGCTACAATGAGTGAAATGAAGAAAAACATACAGGGAACCAATAGTGATGGGAGGAAAACTGGGACTCAAATCAATGGAGTGGTCCAGAAGGAAGAAAGAAACAACCAAACAGAAAAGAATGAAGAAACAAGAATTCAAAACAATGAGGAGAGGCTTAGGAACCTCCAGGACATTTTGAAATGTCCCAACATCCGAATTATAGGGGTACCAGAAGGGAAAGAGGAAGAGCAACAAGTGGAAAACTTATTTGAACAATTAATAAAGGAGAACTTCCCCAATCTGGCAAAGGAAATAGACTTCCAGGAAGTCCAGGAAGCTCAGAGAGTCCCAAAGAAGGTGGACCCAAGGAGGAATACACCAAGGCACATCATAATTACATTAGCCAGGATTAAAATGGAGAGAATTCTAGAAGCAACAAGGGCTAAGGGCACAGTCACCTACAAAGGAGTTCCCATCAGACTGTCAGCTGATTTCTCAAAAGAGACCTTGCAGGCAAGGAGGGGCTGGAAAGAAGTATTCCAAGTCATGAAAGTCAAGGACCTCCATCCAAGATTGCTCTATCCAGCAAAGTTGTCATTTAGAATGGAAGGGCAGATAAAGTGCTTCTCAGATAAGGTCAAGTTAAAGGAGTTCATCATCACCAAGCCCTTATTATATGAAATGTTAAAGGGACTTATCTAAGAAAAAGAAGATAAAAAATAGGACAGTAAAAAGACAGCAAACTCACAGGTATTAACAACCACACCTAAAACAAAATCAAACTAAGCAAACCACTAGACCAGGAGCAGGAACACAGAAATGGAGATCACATGGAGGGTTTGCAACAGAGGAGTGGGAGGAGGAGAGAGGGGGGAAAGGTACAGAGAATAAGTAGCATTGATGGTGGGTAGAAAATAGACAGGGGAGGGCAAGAATAGTGTGGGAAAAGTAGAAGCTAAAGAACTTATGAAACATGGACATGAACTAAAGGGGGGAATGTGGGTGGGAGGGGGTGCAAAGGGTGGAGGGGAATGATGGGGGAGAAATGGGACAATTGTAATAGCATAATCAATCTAATTTAATTTAAAAAAATAAACTAAGTAATGAAATGGCATGTCACCTGATCCCAGAGTGAAGACAGATTGAGGATATGAACGTCATTCCCTGGAGCATAATTGTTCTGGTTTTAAAGGATGTCCCTGGAGCCCAGGGCCTCTAAGAAACCCATTGAAGAGCAGCTCAGGCAGGGAGGGTCTCAGAGCCCCACTTCCCCTTCACCCAGAGAAGCTCCATGTATATCTGGTTTATACTGGAGCTTCCATTAAATAAAGGAGTCCATAATTTTTTTTTAAATAAAAGACTATAGGTTTATAGACTTAATTTTAGGCATGATGGTTAAAGACATTTAGGGAGTACCATGAGTATGGACTTCACAATTCCTTACTTAAAGTACAAAAAATAGAAGACAGGGGCCAATATCTTTCCATTGACAATTCAGCTGAACTGTTTCTAACAAGAAGAAATAATGATTAAAAATTAGAATGCTAATATTGATAACTAACATCTACTTAGAGCTTACTCTATGCTGGAGACTCTTCAATGTACTGTACAGGCATTGATTGGCTTGCCTGTCCCTGCCACCCCATTCTACAGGTGAAGTGACTGAGGCACAGAGAGCTCACAGGAGGTGATTCACACAGGGTCATGCACGTAGGTTGAGCACAAAGCTGCGCAAAGGTGGGTCAGTAGGTCTTCAGAGAAACAGTGGACGTGAGAGAGATGGAGGAGCTCTGGGGGACTTTGTACTGTCTCTCAGCAGGCTGAGGGAGAAGGCTACCAAATCAATAGACCCCTGCCTCGGTCCACTGTGACCTGATGGGGAGCTGAGCTTGACAGGGATGGGCTGCTAGGTACAGATGAAGTAGCTGCGGAGTCCCGTTCTAATCAGAGGTTCTATAGTGTCCAAATGATGTGCATTTGGAGATGGAGGGTCTTTTGAACAACCCAGGTTCTTTGATCGTAAGCTCACAGGGGTACTCAATGGTGGGGGGGGCGGTGACAGTCTTCATTATATCACCAATCGGACCTCCATTGGGTAGAAATTAATTAACATCGCATGCTAATGTAACTTTGAGGTTTGCTCATGCTAAGTGAGAGAGAGAGAGAGAAGGAAAAAAAATAGCCAAGTCCTAAGAAGCTCTTATGATAAACTCCACCATAAAGATACTGTGTAACTCATTAGGGAAGATATTCATCCCACACTTCAGAAGCACTCATTCATTTATCTACAAACAATATTTATTTTTCCATTTATAATATCAAAAGTCCATGATTCTATTCATTAATGCAAATCTCCAAAGACCTGCCCTGGCTGCAGGCCCTCCAGTCAGCTGATATTTACTTAACAGCCTCCCAGTGCCAGGACCTTGGCTGAGCTCTGGGGATGCAGAGGGAAGGAAAGGTAAGGTGCTCACATGTGCCCATTTACATTCACATTTTCATTAGTTAATTAAAAGTAAATAAAATTAAAAATTCAACGTCTCAGTCCAACCAGCCACATTTCATATGTTTTGACACGTGACCAGCATTGTTCCCTGTATGCGCGCTGCAGGCATAAGCTTCTCGTGGTCGCGGAAGGTTCTCTGGGAAGCGCGGGTAGATAGAGCAACGCCTGTACTGGGGGGAGGCAAGCCTGTTTCGATTACTAGCTATTCTGTACAGTAATGATTGTCTATCTTTCTAAATATTTGATCGGTCTGGTTGTTTGGGGGGGGGGTTGGCTTTTTTTTTTTTTTAATCAATTCACAGTGACTCAGCTCAGGTTAGTCTGAATGCGCGAGGTGGGATAGTTCTCAGATACATTTGGGCACCATGAGCTTGGTAGCAAAAGAGATTTTTCAGGGGAACATAATGTATGGACACAACCAGATGGCAACGTGCAGTGCACCTGCTCATCTGAGCACGCGTTGCAGTGCATGTACACACGGACTTACGCATACTCACACACGCGTGCACGCACTCGCACGCTCTTGCAAATATCTGCGTACTTAGATATCCACACATAGGTGACAACACAAACACAGGCACACACATTCATTTACGCACACAGTCTCTGACATGCACTTTTACACACTTGTGATTTTATATGCAAACACATCCAATGCCTGCAGATACACACACATACACACAGAGTGTTTTACACAAATACATCCTGCATTGCTACTGGGTTGTCACACATGATTGAGTTGACTGCAGTTAAGTTCTGTGGCTTTGTGCTATTCTGATATAATACAGAAACAGATGGGCCAATTTTTCTTGCATTTTCCAGATTCGAGATAAATGCTCAGGAGTTTCACAGTAACCCTGTCCTTGGGATCTGTCCATTCATTCACCATTCAGCAAACATTGATTGAGGGCCTAGAAACCGATGAAATCACAGAGGAGGGTTGGTAACTAAACCACAAAAATTCCACCATATCAGACTCAACTCTGTAAGGGGGGGGAGGAAAGTGTCATCTTACAGAATACAGGACCTGCAGCCCCTATCCTGGGACCAAAAATGCAGCAGTGACCCTATGACCTCTCCAGCCCACCCCCACCCCACCCCCCAGAATGCAGCTACAGGGAGTGCCGGCAGCAGCCACCTCAGCTCCCTGCACCCTCAGGGTCTGCCTCAGGGGCTTCACCCTCAGTCACCCTTCCTGGGCAGGGCAGCCTGTGGCTACATAAGTTGAGGATATGAGAGCTGACCATTTCTGCCAGGGACACTCTGATGGGCAAACTCAGAGCTTCCCATCAGGTTGGCCATGACTTTGTTGGGCTTACACCATAGTTGAGCTTCTCCCTCCGCCCAATCCTGTTTAGGCTCCCTCTCCTTCAGAGG
This sequence comes from Anoura caudifer, assembly GCA_004027475.1. Classification (NCBI taxonomy): domain Eukaryota; kingdom Metazoa; phylum Chordata; class Mammalia; order Chiroptera; family Phyllostomidae; genus Anoura; species Anoura caudifer. The sequence continues at coordinate 244,202 of PVKU01002062.1, forward strand.
ATAACACCTTATTATCAGCATCCGCTTCTGGAGAACGCAGCCTGCAACAAGCAGCCTCACCCCTGCACTGCCCATCATGAGGCGGCGTTGTCTGTGCTCACGGGGCTGCCCTGGATGTTTCCACAGCCGCCTCTGGGGTCCAGGCAGAGGTGGGGAGAGGGTCGCCCTCCAAAACCGCTTTCCTCTGCCCAGTGTCTCACCAAGTCTCTTGGATTTCTGTCCAGGATTTCTTGCCCAGAATCATACCAGGTATCTCATGAAAAAAAGAGTTCTGTCTATTCCTGGCCTTCTCCCTCCAACCAAATGCTCAAAACCAGGCCACAGAAGGGGTTGGACGGGAAGAGGCGTGTATCATCCACTCTACCTCGTCAGTCCCCAGAACACCCCTCTCATGCTCTGCTCTAAAATAAAAGCTGCCATGCAAATCCATGGTTATGCACCAGACCTAGGGCGGGGGCTATGGGTGAAGAGAATTGGGGAGGAGCTGGCATAGCCCTATTCTGCATGTGAAACACCTAGCCCTGAGCCGGGCCCACAGCAAGTGTCCAATAAATGATAGCTATTATCACCATTATTATTATGAACCACAAAGCTATCACCAGTCGTCGGTCTGCTGGCAGCGGGAAGCAGAGTGGGCTGGGCTGCTCCCTGCTCCAGATCACTAACCCAGGCTAAGTGGTGGTAATTACGACTTTGAGGAACACTAGTAACAGTGCCAAGTTCCAGAAAAGCTACAGCAGTGAGTGGAGAGGCCTCTGGCTCAGTTCCGGCTGCCAGGCTGAGCAGAGATTTGCACGACTGGCCATATGGAGAGGTGGGGGCTGTTAAGGGATATTGCGGGAGGACTGTCCATCCTGGCACCCACGAGAGCCCTTTGTGGACACACAGTGGGGAAGAGCCCCAGCACCAGCATACAGCAGGACCCCAGGGTTCCAGTCCTGTTGCAGTGACGCTTCCCAGAGGTTTGGACAGGTGGGAGCCCTTGCGTGGCTCATTAAGGGCCTCTGCATGGGCCTTGCATCCTAAGGAGACACAGATCTCCATGCAGCCTGGTCAGGCCCCAGCCCAGGGCTGCACTGGGATGCCAATTACTCCGTGAAAGCACCACTCCTGGGAATTACTCAGGGCTACCTGCACAGGGTTGCAGGAAGCCCTGTTGCACCTGAGACTTGTGGTCCAAGGAGTTGATGATTTCCTTTTTAGAAAACTGATTCTTTCCCTTGCCCCCTCCCCTTAAAAATTTGCTCTTGCCTTACTCTGAATAACCAATAGGCAAGCGGACAGGCCCACTGAAGTCTCAGCCACAGAGAGGGTAGCTAAAATTGTGTCTTTCCTGCAATTCTCTATGCCTCTTTCCTCCCCACAGAGGACTGTCCAGGGGCAACAGGGCAGGGCAGGGCAAGGCAGGGGCTAGCGGTGAGCCCAGCACCTGGCTTCTATCTCCTGTGTATTTAGAGCTCATCAGCTCCTCCAACTGGGAAGCAGAGGTGGGGCTCTCCCCCAAATTCCTTCTGGCCAGGGGGTCTGAACTTCTGCAGAATACTTTGGCTTAGAGGGTGGATGAGCTTCCATTTCCTCATGATAAAGCAAAGGAGTCTCTTTTGCTGCTTCCGTGATCAGTTACTTCCCACCAAGTCCACACCCCTTGAGATCCAGGGCACCATGCCCTGAACTACCATGAACTACCATGCTCTTCCAGCCTCCAAGCTGTGGGCACATGCTGTTCCCTCCCCTTGGAGGTCCTTCTCCCTCATCCACCTGTGAACTCCCCATCATTGGTCAAGGCCCACCTTCAGAGTCAGCTCCTCTTTGTAACTCTCCTGTGCTCCTTTCCCCACCCTCACCCTATTGCCCACACTAATCATTCTCTCCTCAGTGCTCCTTGAGCTTCCTCCTAACTTTGCAATGCACTTGTCTGTCTCCCCTGTAAGCTGCTTCAGAGTCAGCAACCCTGACCCTTCCATCTCTGGCATCTGGCAGTTAGAAAGCATTGTTTGTATTCATTGCAATAACATAAAATAAATATAGGTGGAAGGAAAGGACAGACCAATGAGAGAAAAGAAGGGGCTCAGAAGAAACTGGAAAAAAGAAAGAGAAGGCAGTGGAGAAGAAAAGAAGGGAGAGAGAGAGACTGAGAAAGAGGGATGGAGAGCTGGAGAGATGGGGCAATGGGAACAGAAGTGGTCCTCCATGGACCTAGCCCTTCTAGTCCTTCCATGGGAAGCTCCTTGTGCCAGGTGTTGCTCCTGAAGACTGAGGAATGCCTTCCTTGGGGGACACCCAGGTGGCAGTAATGGGCACAGCAGGAGTGTCATACAGGATGTACCTCAAGGCAAACTACATGCCAGGCTCCAGCAAAAATCCTTGGCTTGTGCTCCCTTGCTCACTTAACTCTGCATGCTTTCTTCTGCATCTTCCAGTCTGCTCAAAGTTGGCCCTGACCCTGATCTTGACCAAGCACTCCTCTGGCCTACAAGAGATGTCCTGTCTTCCCTTCCTTCCTTCCTTCCTTCCTTCCTTCCTTCCTTCCTTCCTTCCTTCCTTCCTTCCTTCCTCTAGCCTACTTTAAAACCATACCAAACATTCTCTTACTTCTGCCTCCCTCCCTTACTCCCCATTTATGTCTGGGTTAAGATATTAAAAATTGTAAACTCAGTTAGAGTGTAAATAATTTCCAACTGATTTCTAAACGATTATTCCCTATACTGTCTATATGTGCTAAAGTGAAGCTCATACCTTGTTTTCAGGCAGTGGCATGAGAAAACGGGACCTGGGCCCAGACCCTCATTATAAAATGGAAACTAGATGGTAAGCTCAGGTACTGTTTTATTTACCCCAGAAACCCTTAGGGCCACATCCCTCCAATGAATTGCTTATTGGTGCTGGGACAGCAGGGTGAAAGGAGCTCTGACGTGGACACTACCTTGCCCCTCAGTTCACAGTCCTGGTCCTTGAGTTAATGCTGGGAGTAGTCCCCACTCACAGACCTCACACTCGTTAGAAATCTGCAGGACTTTTCATAGTCAGCAACTTGAGTCAGAGAGACTCCATACCTGGCGGAACCTCTGGGAGATGGATCCTGTTCCCCTGTGCTGCACATAGACCAGCAGGGGCCTACCGGATGCTTGGAGAAATCAACGAATGAATGAAAAAAAATAAATGGGGGAGCAAGTGAATAGATGTGTGTGAAAAAACAAAGCAGTGAAGGAGTAAGTGAACCAGGAACTGAGACCATTGAGCGCTACAGGATACTCCAGATGTCCAGGAGGCACCACTGCAGCCCTGGAAGCTGCAGCCCAGCCTTTACAAACACTTCCTTTTTCCCATGATCGGCCCTTTGGAGAGACAGCTAAAGCTTAGAACAGGAGGCAAGCAAGCACACGGTCCCCTGCACTTAAATGTAAACCGGCCAAGGCTTCATGATCATTTTCGATCTCAGACCTTCAAGGACAGCCTCAGATTTGAAGTCTGGGGTGTTTGGGGCCAAGGTGTCCAGTGAAGACATAAGCTGCTGCAGAAGGTGGTGAGTTCCCTGTCGGTGGGGTTTATGGGGGATATGGTGAAGAGGATCCTCCTCCTCTGGTAGGCAAGGTGCTTCCAAATCTGAGTTTTTCTGTGCTCCATGTAAGTAGAAAATCATTACCCAAATCCTTTCCCCTAGTTTTTCCTTGGTGTGACACTCAGTATCTGTTTTTTTGTTTTGTTTTGTTTTTTGTTTTTAAGCATTCAGTAAACAGCTATAGGCCATTCATCTGTGAAATGACAGACTAGATTCCCATGCAAAAAAATTCCATAGCTCCCCCTCATGGCATTTATCACAGTTGCATGTGTGTGTGGGAGTGTTTCATTAAAATCTGGTTTTCCTACGAAGAAACTGATATTTCTCATCTTATTTTAGGAGCAGTGTAGTGTGGTAGTTAAGAGCATGAGCTGAGTTCATACTCTATCTCTTCTTCCTACACTGTGTTAACATTGGGCAAGTTACTCAACTTTTCTGTGACTCAATTTCCTCATCTGTAAAAACAGTGATAGTATCTACTTTTTGGGGTTATTGTGTTACATAAAGTAATTCAACAAATGCACTTTAAACAGTACCCAACAGATACTAAGTAACCAAAGCTGTTATTATTTTAATACTTTATTTTTAGATGAAAAACTAGAGTCATAATTATTTTTCCTCCAAATCTTATGAATATTTTCCATTATATTTGAGCACAACTTGAAGATGAACCAGTTACAATCTGATCCTCTTCCCTGTTGTATGGTCACTGTTTTCTTGTTGTAGGTAGGATATTTGTAGGGTACTCTCTTAATGTTTAAACTTTCTTCAGTGTCGTTTCCCAACCCTTGGTGAAGATTTTTGTTTGCAAATGTATTTATTTTTTTCAATTCAAGGATTTTTTTTTCTATTTCTTTGATTACAGTTTTACATCTGTAAAGCTCTCTACTTCCGGAATTTCCACTAAATGGATGGTGAGGATGGCGAATTTCTTGGATTTTGTCTCCTGTGGACCATTTTTGCTTAAATTTCTCTATTGTTATGTTTTAAAGATTTTATTTATTTTTAGAGAGAGGAAGGGAAGGAAAAAGAGGGAGAGAAACATCAATGTGTGGTTGCCTCTCGCATGCCCCCCACCAGGGACCTGACCTGCAATCCAGGTATGTGCCCTGACTGGGAATCGAACTGGCAACCCTTTCATTCACAGGCCAGCGCTCAATCCACTGAGCCACACCAGCCAGGGCTATTTCTCCATCATTTTTAAAGTTCTCCTTTAACATGTCTGTTAAACCTACTCATAATTTTCATCTGAGTTTTGGGAGCCATTTTCGAGCTAGTTTTCTAATTAATCAGGTTGATTTCTGAAGTTTCCATTCTGCTATGCACAGCCTTGATGGAGTAGAAAGGATTGGAAATCACACCTTTCCTTCCTAAGGATTCTTTATTGTTTTCAGATTGATCTTTTAAAATCAACATAACACCTTCGTAATTCTCACTAAAAATACAATTAAGAGTGCCTCTTAAAGTTCTTCCCTATGTCCTGAAATATTTCTTTTGCTGGGTGCAATTTGTGCCGAGTGTTCAGGCTGGCCCCTCAGTCCCTCTCGCTGAATCACTAAGTCCTTTTGCAAGACCAGCAGCTTCTCACCCTTTGTTCACACTTGATGATGTCTACAGTTGTTTCACTTTGGATAATCTGTTGCTGATTAGTAAGTCACTGTACCTTCTCCCTGAAGGAACAGGGCAATCAGCAATTAAGGTTTACAAATTAGAATTACTTTTAGCTACAAGAGATGGAAAATAAAAAATAACAGTGGTTTAAATAAGATGTAAGTTTATTTCTCTCTCGGGCAAAAGAAATCCAGAAGCCATCAGTTGCAAGTTAACAATGGTATTCTGCAGTGTCGGGGGTCTTGGCTCATTGAATCTTACTGTTTCACCTTCCTTAGAGTCTTTACTTTATAGTCTAAAATGCATGCTTCAGCTCCAGCCATCAAGTCCATAATCCAGTAGGAGTAAGAAGATGGGGAAAAAATCACACACCCTCCCTTTAAGAGCACTTCCTGGAAATGACCCTCACTATTTCTACTATAATTCTAGTGCCTAGAACTCAATCATACAACCATATCTAGCTGCAAGGGAGGCTAGGAAGTGTAATTTTTATTCTGGGTGGCCAGTGTTGTTGCTATGAAAAAAGAAAAGAATGGATATTAGGGTACATCCAGAAGTTAGTTTTTCTTTTTGAGTCTTGGGTATGACTGTTGGAAGACTGAGCCCTCCCTGCTCCTTCCTGTCTGGTCAGAAGTTTGTGACATAGAATTGTCTCTTTTTTTAAAAAATATATATTATTGATAATGCTATTACAGTTGTCCCATTTTCCCCCTTCACTCCCCTCTACCCTGCACAACCCCTCCCACCCACATTCCCCACCTTTAGTTCATGTCCATGGGTCATACATATAAGTTATTTGGCTTCTACATTTCCTATACTATTCTTACCCTTCCCCTGTCTATTTTCTACCCACCATCTATGCTACTTATTCCCTGTACCTTTTCCCCTTCTCTCCCCCTCCCACTCCCCTGTTGATAACCCTCCATGTGATCTCCATTTAGGCGGTTCTGTTCCTGTTCTACTTGTTTGCTTACTTTGCTTTTCTTTTTGTTTTAGGTGTGGTTGTTAATTATTGTGAGTTTGCTGTCTTCTTACTGTCATATTTTTTATCTTCTTTTTCTTAGATAAATCCCTTTAACATTTCATATAATAAGGGCTTGGTGATGATGAACTCCTTTAACTTGACCTTATCTGAGAAGTGCTTTACCTGCCCTTCCATTCTAAATGAAAGCTTTGCTGGATAGAGCAATCTTGGATATAGGTCCTTGACTTTCATGACTTGGAATACTTCTTTCCAGCCCCTTCTTGCCTGCAAGGTCTCTTTTGAGAAATCAGATGACAGTCTGATGGGAACTCCTTTGTAGGTGACTGTGCCCTTAGCCCTTGCTGCTTCTAGAATTCTCTCCTTCATTTTAATCCTGGCTAATGTAATTATGATGTGCCTTGGTGTATTCCTCCTTGGGTCCACCTTCTTTGGGACTCTCTGAGCTTCCTGGACTTCC